>JANHQD010002573.1:1618-18354 GCA_024721195.1 Marasmius sp. AFHP31
GGTACCATTCATTTCAACTATCGTGTTCTTGATCTGTTCGTACGTTGTATTATTACTTGTAGTCTACCCAATCAGATTCTCTTGACCTCAACTCAACTCGTTAATGGTCCGAAGTGGACTCTGGTGTATTTGGGTGCTCACAGAGACAGATTGTCACGGGGAGCACAGCGTGGTCAACCTGTGGGTCCTTATTTGCTGTAAGTCATCGGTATTCAATAAGAGTCATTAGTATTCAATAAGAGACTGAGGTAAATTATGTACAGGCTGTGTCATATTATACCCTTTTAAGGAACATATAAGGCCCGGCTAGGACCATATCAGGCACCCCCCCTTATAAGGCGGCCCGCAAATTTGCGACAGAGACGACTTTGCTGGTAACTCGAACTGAACGGGCTCGGAAGGTCAATGGGGACTGAAAGCAATGTTCCTGTTCCCAAGACACCGCAGTTCGGCCTAAGTAGAAGCCATTGTCGGTCGGTTCCATTGAATTCCTTGGAAGGTTCATCCAATGAAAGATATTGTTGGAGCCGGGGTGACGATGAGCGTCGCACATAGCGAGCAAAATGCTTTGTCAGCGTCCTTGGCGTTGTCCACGACTACCACCACCACTTCACACTGTCCAATCCTTTCCTCAACGTCCGATATTTCCGACATTCTTATCTCGGTGCTTTGACTTTGTTTTGATAAAGACAACGGAAAACACGTATCAGCATCAGAGGTCTCAAGTGTTTCTCAGTCACCGCTGGTTTCCGATTCGCATCGACTTTCGTTGTCTAGGCATCCGCGTCTCTGCGAGATTACCGTCCTCGGGTTTCTTTTTCGTTGTATCGTTGAAAAAAGGGGGGAGTTGGGTATGTCGAGTCGGGTGGTGGGTGTGGGGTGGTGGTTATGGTGGGGGCGGTGGTTATGATGGACGCGCATGAGTGTCTTCTCGGTCCTCGAACTCAAGGCTCACAACCACGCTTCAGCAAGCTGTTGCTATCGAGCGAATGGCTCGTTAGCATCTACTTATTGCTTAACCGATGCCAGTGTTAAGTCGTTCAACCCTACGCCCCTTCTACAAACCAGTTCCAACGCAGATGAACAGATGTCTAAACCAACACGGCCTCTTCCTTCACTCTGCCTTGCTCCCCCTGCCTTTTCAACCCTGACTCTTACCCTGCCTCCCCCACGCAGTAGAAATTCCCAAGCTCACCTCGTAAACCAACTGAACTCCCCTGAAAGCGAACCTCGAGCCCTCAAGACCACATTGTCTAGGGTCATACCCGCGCAGCGTGAGTTTTAAACGACTCTTACCTCGCTACCTTCACCTCGCACGCCCTTCAAAAGGGCAGAACGAGACCCTCAAACTGCCAATATCGGCCCAAACGACACACGTCGATATAAATGAACTCAATACGGCCCTTATCGTGACCAAACAATCCACACAACTTTTGAGGCTCCGAGAGATCATAATGGACCAGGTGAGCTGGAAGTCGTATCTAGTAAAAGGGGACCAAATACTCATCGACGTTTTTCAGAGACTTATCACGATGATCAAAGCATTGCGGCCCGAGCGATTTAGAACTCGGATGACTGTACAGAACACCACACAAGGACTTGCAAACGGAAGTTGCTAATCCCAGGTACACGTGAGATCTGCTATGTCAATGTTAGTCGAGCACTGATGCTCCTTTCTCTATCCCAGGCCACGACAAGTACACGAGATAAGGATGAGATGAAAGGTGTCCAGGGTTATCATTGGGTGCAAGGCGGTATCGGCTATGGGGGTATTCGATATGTTGGAGAGAACGGTCGACTCAAAGATAGGAACGCATAAAAATCTGAACAAGTAGGCGCATATGATAGTACTTGTTGAAGATACAGCACGATTGATGTCCGTGCTCCAGTGTTTCCGCGCGGTTCTGGTTTCTGATCAAGGATCATTCAGGATTCTGACTACAAGTCGCCCGAACGGTGCACTTATCCATACATACGACAGAGAAACCGCCGAATTAAGATTCTATGTGTACAATCTTACTCTACCAGGACATGTTGCCTTTGACTAGCGATTGACAGCCCTGACATGCGTACATCGATGGGTCATTCTCCCTTGAGATTCACATATTATATACCACCTGTGGGTTACATACACATCGTCAAAGCTCTCCGCCAGGCCCCAGAATAGGCGCGTGCTCAACATGACCATCGCCGGTAACGAGCGAGAATGGATACGGGTGCCCGACACTCAGGCTCAAATCTACGAACACGAAAACGTCGGTATGACAAATCGGAAAACGGTAGAAGGGAGCCTACCTGTAATCAACGCCTTGATCACTGAGACGCAAGATCTAATTTTCTGCTCTCAGGCGGTGGGACCTGTCAAAGTTGCTGTCAGAAGTACCTCGCGAATCGACCCATGAAACACGTACCCGGTATCGAGAGTCCAAATCACAGTACCATGCATGAAAAGCTACACAGAGGCGCATTCCGTGTGATTCCAAAGGATGATGGGTCGCGGAACGGCATTTCGTGCATGGAGATTTTGGGTATCAGATCGAGGATAATGTCCCAGGCTCTGCATAGCGGGGACTGTATCTTTGCAAGCCCTTCCCCTCCCACTTGGAGAGCGTTGGCCGGCATCGTGGGTTGCTGTCGTCTTTCGATGTTTCAACAAGACTCGTCCTTCTCGCCGTACTCAGCAATTGACGTCGTCTTGAGTTTGTGGCAAGTACGAAGTGTACGCTGGGATGATTCGGGAGCTCGTGATGAGTCGCTACAGGCGATGAGGCCTGAGGCGCCGCTGCCGCCATAGGACTGAAGGTATCTGTGAGATTGCTCAGTCCTTCGAGCTGAGAGGAACTGTCAGGCAACTCACTGGGATCGCTATTCCATCATCAGCGTTAAAACGTTCAATGTCGACACTCGCTCTACCTAATCTCGACCTCCTCACCCAAAATACCCTATGTGACCTCAAGTCTACCAGATCGTCCCTCTGGGTGTCCCCCTAGCACCGTCCAAGCGCAAGCTCGTGATGAGGCCCTTGCAACGCCAGCTTTCTTGGCCTACTCGTCGTGTCCGATCTCGAGGTACCCTAAAAGTTGAGCAGTCAGAACACATAGCTGGACGTGCAAATGCGCCTGGTACGCACCCAAGAGACCATGCTGGCATCTTATAAGTAAAAGCCATGTACGACCGAGCGGATCAAACTAGAGAGGCCTACGAGACCAGCGTAAGCGAGCCTTGCGGTCAGGCTGACACGGCGGTACAATGGGATAGACTCGAGTGAAAAAGTTGTTGGGAAGCCAATACGAGCAGGTAGGATCGATGGTTGTCAGCGGATGTAGGTGCCTGGTTTTCCATTGATGAGTGAAATCGTCGTTGCCTTCTGCGCAAATAGGGGATCAGTCGGAGATACAGGGCGATGCTGGGAAATACGCACAGTGATCGGTATTGGTAGATTCGCCATAATGATGTCCCCTCCATCCGACATCTTCAACAGACGACTACCGAGACGCGAGAAATGCATATTCAATCAGCATGAAGCAAAAGAAAAGGGTGTTTACAACTTGCCTCGTACAAATGAACTGTTTGTCCACCAAACCGTTTTCTCCTCCAACGGGGAGGCGATGGATGTGGTTCTGATGGGCTGAGGATGGACGTAGTGTCGATGGATCTGGTCTTTGGTTTTCCCTCGACGACCAGAGCACAACGGTGTTTTGCACTCCTTGGGGTCCTTCTCCACCGAGTCGGCGCCATCCCAAATACTCATTCGACCTCTCGGATTCCGACCTGCCCCAACGCTGTCGAATCCCTTCCACCTGCCACGACCCCATCCACCAAAACCTGAAACAAGGTGTTGGGTTAGTGGGTGGGTGTTTTGTTCTTCCCTCCATCTGCAACGCCGGCCCTTCAGTACGGATGAGATCCTCCGAGTCCTGTTCCGCTACTAGGAGTAGTTGACAACCAGCGTTCCAACCCCGGATATCTTCCTCTCTATCGTCATTCTCCAACAAGATCTGTCCCCGAGTTCTATCTGAGGGATGATGTTGTCGGTAGCTGCCGCATTCAGACCAATCCGTTCAAACCTGCAATGTTAGAGGTCAGATCTGCGTTTTATGAACGCGGAAATAGATCACTCTAAACGTACCTTGATAGCCTGGGGATAGACCGGTTTTGGGTGGAGGGTGTGAAGCTCAGACGATGGATATCGATAGCCTGGTACAAGGTGGAGCGAAAAAGATAGATAATAAGCCCGACATCCCGAAGGCGACAAAAGTAAAAACACGCACCAGCATCAGAGGTTTGAAAGGGTTTTCCGGTCCCCGTTGAAAGTTGGTTTCCGATCCGTGTCGACGTTCTGGTTCCCGAGTGGGAGGAGGTCAACTGGAACCAACATCGATGTCTCCTGCTTTAGAACATTGGGATCTGGTCGAGGGTAATGTGGACTGGTGCTCTGGAGTGTCTTGGAGATGTTTTCCAACGAAAGAGGAGGGGGATTTGGAGTCGGGCGGTGGTTATGATGGATGTTGTGAAAAATGAGCAAAACGCTTTGTCAGCATCCGCGGCGTTGTCCATGACTACCACCTCGCTCGGGCCAATCCTCTTTCTCCAACGTCTATCTTTCGCCTCATTATCTCTGGCTAACAAAAGCATTCTCCTTCGGCCGACGTAGTGGGCTGGGCATATCTTGGAGGTATTCTCTGTTCCATGGTTGTTTGATGGAATCTCCGAAGAGAGAAAAATTCAACACTCGGCTTCTTGCTCAAATCTCTTCAAGAAGCAAGACAGACAGAAGTGTGCAAAAATAGACATATTAGCGAAAACACAGAGTACAGGATATCCAAGCATACACCCCTTTGAGCTTCTCGCCTGCCGCTGTTCATTTCCGCTCGATGGACTTATGTCCCTCATAAAGCAATCAGGCACCCCCTCGTTGCGACTGGTGTGTAGAGGCAATATCATTCCCCTGATCCCCTCTCGGTATGGTGAAAAGGAGGTACTAGTCCTATCGTTCAATACCCCTGCGGCCTGCCTCCCTGGCATCCTCTCTTCATACCCAGTCCTTCAAGCCACCACAAAGCGACTCGTCAGTTCACCTCAAACCTTCAAGATCGCCTTTTAGACGGTAGCTGTCGCACAGCGTAAGCTCCAGAATGACCATTACATTGCTACATATTAGTTATCCCCTTGCTAAACCTCCTCGATCATGTCAAGCTCGTGAAGTGGACGTTTGGTGTCAAAGACGAGTCTTTGACCCGCCCGCCCAGAGAAGGGAACAAGACACAAGACCCATTCGATGAAGTAAATGGTGAGCTTCCAAACTGCTCGAGCATATCTACTATTTATCAGCATCTTGCAAGGCCACCAGTTGGCCGGTGCACACGAAGCCGCGAGAGTAATCCATACAGGTGGTGGGGAAAGGGCAGCACTGATTCTCAGAGGCACCGACGCGTTAATAGCACGGCCTAGAAGTATCATAGGTGAGTACCAGAAACCGTTGGAGCTGGACTGACACTGAATATCGGGTTAGACGTGCTCGAATCGACACGAAAATCAATTGATCGGGGACAATTCATCGACAAGACACGGTATGGATTATCTGAGGTGCATTCTATACCACAATAGACAATAATGGAGCTAAGTAGCGCGTATGGGGTGTCCATGTAAATAAGGTAGCGAGATTGGGAAACACTGACAGGACATTTCGATCTCATCGTGCTAAATAATAACCAAGTCTTCATCGTCCCGGGATGTAACGTACCACATGAATAAAAGAGCAATACCAACCCAGATCTGACTCCAAATTAGCCTGAACAGCCCATTCTCATCATCCTTGACCTCCGCGCCTCCGACCACTCCTTTGGATACCCCCGCCTCCTTATTGACTGGCTCGTACGAGGATGTATCACTCATCGGGTGTGAATGAGGATGGGGGAGCACAGTCGATCGTTGCTGGTGCTGAGGAACCGAAGCACTCTGCTCTTCGAGAGACACATACTTGGGTTCTCCGAACGGATGGGGCGCCCCATGTTCATCAGCACTCGAGTTATGCTTGGTCAATCCAGCCGTTGGAATTGTGTCGTGTATGGGGGCACTGTCGATAGTGTTGAATGACATTGTATGAGAAGGGTGATCGACAGTCTGCGATATTTCCGATTGATTGATGGGGTGGCCAACGGCCGATGGATATGGTGATATGGAGATGTCGTTGGGTGCAGTAGGTGGTGATAACGAATGACTTTCGTTGCTCGATGTCGGTTGTTCATATACCGACGGGTCAGCGTACGGGCCAGGGGACACGGGCTGTGGCTCGAGCGGGGAAACCGATGTGTTCCAATGCTCGTCGGGGAGCGAAGTTCTGACATCCTGATATGGAGTAAACGAAGGATGACCTTGGAGGACAGCGGGGTACGGCTCATGCACATGAACGCCCGAATCAGTCGGGTATCCAACAGGTGGTGTGTGAGGTGATATGGAGAGGTCGTTGGGAAGAACAGGCGGCAAAGTCCAATGATGATTATTCACGCTCGTGCCCGGCGGTGAAACCCCTGGCCATCCGGTAGTCTGAGAAGCGTGCGCGGAGTCGTTTCCAGGCTGGGCAAAGACGGAGCTTGGGATTGTCGAGGCGTAACTGGGGAAGGCATTATTGGTAGCTCTAGCACCCACTCCGTAGGTACTCCATTCAGGCACAGGCTGGGATAATTCATCTCGAGATGGCGATGTTGCCATTCCATACTGTGGAATATCAGGATATGCTCTAGGTGTGATCCCGACATGGAAGGCCGCACTAGAGGTAGTGATCACGTTCACAGGGAGTGCAATAGACGAGGTGCTCGTCGGTGGGAGGCTCGCAGGAAGGCCCGGAAGAGGATGATTTTGGCGGGGATTGACATAGGCATGCTGGTAATCAACGCTGGATGCGCAGTCGGCGAGACGTGCTGTGTCGTATTCAGGGGAGTAGAGTTCTTCTGGGGATATATATCTTCTCGGAAGTGGGTGGATCGTACGTAGACGTGGGTCAGTTACGGTAAGTTTGTTGCTGGCACCATGGTTCTTGTGATGTAGATTCTGAAAGAGTATGAGAGGATGACGCAAAGAGAGGCGTTTGAGGACACACCTGCTGTGCAGAAACGCGCCGCTCTATTTTTCCTTCTCCTCCACCCATTCTCCGGCGTTTGGAAGCGAGCTGTGTCGATGTGGGCTCGTCTTTCGAGTCGAAGAGAGTAGTACCTGGACAATGCTCAACAAAGAGCCAAGCAGGAAAAATTTTAAGTTACTTACCGAGTTCTTTGATCATGCTTCTCTGTTGGATCGCCGGATACTCTGTGTCGTTATCAACAGCGCTCAGATCTGGGATATCCACGTTGGAATAAGGCTTCAGAGGTTTGAGGGACGGCGCTGAGATCTAAATCAATGAACGTGCGAGAAAGATGAGAGTGGATCATACCATTGTGAATGTCGTTAAATCGATCAGTGTCATGGATGGGCTCAAAGATGTTTTGGTCGTATTCAAGATGTCGAGCGAAGTTGGTGGTAGTTGGGTCGAAGCCGCGGAAGCGTTGGTATTCATCCATCTGTTGGTAGTATTTGGTGGACCAGGAGAGTGATCGGTAGCCATAATCCTTATATTCGAGCGTGGTTGGAAGGCCGAGGTCGTTGCAGATGACAGGTGGGAGGGGTTCATGACCATCTTCATGGGAGGACCAAAAGTGTAGGGAAGAGGTTTTGCCACGGGTTTGGATGGGAGGAGGTGGATGAAGGAAGAGGTAGATGGGTTGCTGTGATCGTCGTTGGCAATGGATTTGGTCCCAGGAAAGCCTGCCTTCCAACATTGCTTGATGCCCAACGAATTCTGGGAGATGTTAGCAGATGGAAGAAAGTCGAGAAAAAACACCGACGCACGATAAACACTTAGGTCGTCATCCAACCCAATTCCTCGAGCATGAAACACGCCCAATGCTTGACAAAGCCAAGCCTCTTTCATGGTGTCATTCAACCACAACCAAAAATATCCATCTCCAACTACTCGGAATCTACTCGAGCAGGTCAGACAAAAAAGCCAAAAAATTGGAAAGAGCTCACCTCGTCAATCCACTTTCTAAAACCTTCCTCTCCAGAAGATTGTTGAATGTGCTCTCCCAAAAATTGTTTCCGATGGCGATGGGGGTTTGGGTCAAAGCTGAAATGACCCTCGGCTGATCAACTGAATCAGGCACAACTACGTCACTCCCAGCCGATCTGATCCCAGCCACAAATACGTGATCAACCTTCTTTGACTTGCAGCTTGCCATGAACCGCAAACAAACGTCCTCCTGGAGAAGGTCGACAGTCGATGGCATGTCCTCAATCTCCAACTCTGAGTCAGGGAGATCTAGATATGGCCCCTCTGGCCCACAACAGATCACCCCTCGTGCAGAGTCCATCCACAGCTCTTCTTCTTTACATTCCCATATCCACTGTAATTGTATGATCAAACCATTTGATTTACACTACTAAGACTACTTACAGTCAAAGAATAAAGGTACACCTGACCCATCCATCCCAAATTCCCCTTCAAAACCGCGGCAGGCACGAGTTCTGGGTGGCAGTCCAAGTCAGTTACCCTCAACCATTGGCCGAGAAGCTACTCACCATTCCAGTACAAGATAGATGGAATGCTCCCGATGTCAACCGCATACATCTGCGGAACTCTTGAGGACCTGGAATACAAATATTTCAGTACAAGTACAGTGCGATCTCCGAATTGGACTCACGCTATGCTCGAATATTTCCGGAAATCTTCCTCAAATGCCTGCAAAAAAGACCATGACCACCGGAATACTTCGAGAAGGGTGAGCACGTACCTTCCGCCCACCCGGTCCACTGTAGGACATCACTGTAAATTTTCCCCGCGTTCCCTCAACCTTCCCGATACAAACTGTTTTGGTGACTTTCTCCCACTGACAGGATTCACATCGACAATTTGGATCACACCACCAATTGGAAGAAAACTGAACGACATCGTGATACCTGCAAATATCGCCCTGTTTCACGATCCGGAACTACAAACACCATTAAAAATCTGCTTTCCCGGGACACGCCAATACTCACGTCGTCAAATTCCGTAGGTTTTCTCTTGCGTCGCCGTACTATCTTGTTGATCTGATTCCCGTTAAAATTGTTAACCATCGTAGTTGTTAATGTTGTTCGCTCGGCGATCGAGGTTCCATGTAAGGACGTGCTAGAACTTGGCATTTGGGGATTTGTATAGTTGTACTGATTGCCTTGGATGTGGTTGAAGCTGCTGTCATAGACAGAGAAATCGTGAGCATCGGGGAAGAATGTGGACTGCATGGGTATCGTGGAGAGGGGAAGAAAGAAGGAAGTGAAAGGCCTGGAAGCTTGGGCCACCGAAGGATATTATATCTAACAACACGCTGCTTTCGCATGTTCGGCCACTACACTCATGATCACGGCCTTATCAACACCGAATTGATTCTCTGTAACATGGGCTTTTGGTGTGTCGCCATAGCTCTCCACCACGAGAGATCCAGGTATCGGTTCCACGAGTCTCCCTCCCACTCTCTGAGTCAAAACACCCCCAGTCCTCAAATCCCACCGTCACTGCATACCTAAAACGCCGACGAACATTCATTGCTCAGTATCAATGACTTATGACAGGACGAATACTCACATCGATGAGTGGCGTTCGATCATACCTCACGGTTTCCACGAGTTACAAACGCAAAGGCTTTCCCTACGGCGGGGTTCTAGCTCAACTCTGGGGGAGTCCTTCCGACTCGTATGGTGCCAACGTCCGGTACAGACGTGAGGGAGTACAGTCCATAATTCCTGTTGCCTCTGTACGCTCGAGGGTATGGAGACTTTCACATCCCTCCACCTCGTTGCTGTTCGGCGCTCATTGTTCCGTTCACAAAATTCTAGCGCCGAATACACGTTTCGACCGCCTGTTTGATGCAATTGAGAGATTCTGTTTCTAGGTCGGTGAAGGCGTTTGGAGCCGGAGATGGGCGTTCATCGGAGCCCGTTCGAGCTGAATTTGCTAGATGAACAAGACACGCCGAAATGCCAGAATGGTGTTCATCAAAACGTGTTAGATAGTTGACAAAGACTGACTCACGACGGACGCCTCACCCGATCGATAACGTCTACATCAATATTCAGCTTCAGCAGGGATGAACGGGTTTTCGTACCCCCAAGCAAGGTTGACTCTCGCCGAGTTGAGAGTATCACCTGGCTAGCCATGTTCTGCGTGAGATACTGAACACGAGTACGGCGAATTGAAGGGAACGGCGTACGTATGTTTGAAGCTCTCAAGTCCAAGAACCTGCTGAGCATGCGTCGTCCCAGTATGTGATGGTAAGTGGATCTCCAGTGATAGCGCGGGAGCAGCTAGATAGGACAACACGGTGACGACGAAGATGGGTCTTCGGTACTCTGTGCGGAATTAATGATTGATGCACCTGTGATGTTGGACGTAAGTATCCTGAGCACTCCCTCGATCTTGAATCATACCGTCGCTGCGTACCTAGATCGCTGAACAACAGCCATAGCCCAGTACTAATGATCTATGACAAGACGAATGCTCAAATCGATGAGTGGCATTCGATCATTCCTCACGGTTTCCATGAGTTACGAATGTAGGAGCTTTCTCTATGGGGGTTCCATGTCGACTGTAGCCTGTGAGGGTGTCCTTCCGGCTCGTTTAGCCCCAAAGTTCAGTCGAGACGGCACAATCGTGAGGTAGCACGATCCATCGATTCTCATATTGCTATATGTGTAGGGGTATGAGAAGTCCATGCCCCAACGCCTCGTTGCCGCTGATTGTTTGTTTTTGGGCATCCCTTGTTCCACAACTTCTAGTGTCCAATACACGCTTCACCTGCCTGCTCAATGATTCGAAGATGCTGTATACACGTTAATCGAGGCATTTGGATGTAGAAATAGGCGTTCCTCGGAGTCCGTTCGAGTTCAATTTGCTAGATGAACAAGAGACGCCGGGATGGTGGTCATCAAAACGTGTTGGGTGATAGAAAGGGACTGACTCACACATATGTGGAGTGTTCACAGCGCCCGGCCTGTGAAGGGTTCTCGTGATAATGTCACATTGAGCCGGAGCACTGGCCATCGAGTCCAATGAGCCGTTCGATGAGCGCCTACGGTCGTGAGTACTAGGGAGGTGTTTATCTGACCACCCTCTCCACCCAAGGCTGACTCCCGCGGAGCTGAGGGTACCGCGTGGCTAGCCGTGTTGTTCTGTGTGTGAGAGTTCTGAGCACGAGTACAGCAGATCGAAAGGAACGGGAACATACATGAAGCCTATATTCAGGAACCATCCCCTCTGGCGCTCAAAAGCCTTCGTACCCACACAGTGGAATGAGATCGAACAAACTTAGGAAGGACCAGTGTAATTCGTGTCCACTGTCTATTACGACTTCCGATACAACACGCATTGTCCCTAAACGAGACGGTAACTCGTCCTCGGGTAACAGCAAATACGCCAGTAAGCAGAAAGGACAATCCGGTGACAATGAAGTGGGCATTCTGAGTTCAGTGATGAATGAATAATCGAGGCGCCTGTGATTTGAACGTAAATATCCTGAACACACAAACAAGGCCCCACTTGACTCTCGCGCTCCTCTTCCCTATTTCCGAAGTCGGCTCCCGGTAATAGGTATAGCCTACTTGCCCTTCACGATGCTATTCGTACCGCAAGGAGAGGTTTGAAGTCATTCAGAACGTAGATTCTTCCATCGAAGACTCGGACACGAACGTATATGGAAGGGGGAGAGAGGCGACGATGACCTTGGAGAACAGAGGACCGTATCTGTACCGGTGGCGATGAAAAACAATCCCGAAGCTCTGAAACCTGGAGACTTCTTGGAATGATTATAGTTACGATGTTCAAGTTAGGTATCAGTGTCAGCGCCAGCGGTGCTCAACCAAACACTCCATCCTTTGCTTTCACCAAAAGTCTTCCCTGACCAAGCCCGAACCCTTCGTTATCCACCCCCTGCTCGTTTTGGATTCAGCATCCACGTTGCAGACCGCTATCTCGGGGATAGTAATGGTCAATGAAGATTGGGGAGAAGTACACATCGGAGGCCGAAGATCGTGAGCACGAGTTGAAAGTTGGAGGGTTGAATCGTTGGAGCGTCTCGGTCTTCAAAGCAGAACGACAGCAGTAGAATCGAACGATAAATGTGGATAAAGACGTCGAATTAGCTGGTAGACCTTGTTTTGAGCTTTTGGTACTGGCGTTGGCGTCGCGATATTCCACTCCACCACGTAACGTATTCCGACCAAGGCCAGTGTCCTCAGATCTCTTCCTCTCTCTCTCCACCTCCGCCCTTGAAACCGGACATTTTATCCACCCAGAGTCTTTCCGGCGAGCTTCAGACGCATATAGCGCGTTCAGGTTCGAGCCTGCCATGTAAAAGGTGAGAAATTCGCTTTGAATGCAAATAGGTGACTCTGGACATACCAATGAAGGTTGGGGGGTTCCGACCGCATGGGAGATATGGGACTCGGATGTCGGCTGGTAGACTCACTGTAGCGGAGAAAAGGTCAAATCAGCTCAGTATTCGATCATAGACATAGCAGAAAAAATACAACTCGTCGGAGAATCAAACAAATTCATTAAATGCCCTTTATTCCTCTATCCGAGACGACTTTTCTATTGGCTCGAACCGAACGGGCTCGGAAGGTCAACCAGAACTGAACTGTTCCTGAGACACCATAGTTCGGTTCGAGCGGAAGCCATTGTCGGTCGGTTTTATTGGATTTCTTGGAAGGTTTTCCCAATGAACGATAACGAGAGGGTTGGGGCCAGGTGATGATGCATGATGAGCGTTGCGCACAAGAGCAAAGTGCTTTGTCAGCGTCCTCGGCATTGTCCATGACCACCACCTCCACCTCATGCTGGCATATCCTTTCTCCAACGTCCGATATTTCCGACCTACGTATCTCGGTGTTTGACTCAGTTTCAACGAAGAAGAAAACACACATCAGCTTCAGGGGTCTGAAAGTCTCGGCCCCCGTTGATTTCCGATCCCCGTCGACTTTTGTCATCCAGGCATCCGCGTTTCAACGAGAGTATTGTCCTCTTGAATATCTTGGCGGATTTTCTCGTTGTATCGTTGAAAGAAGATGGGGTTTAGGTATTTGGAGTCGGGTAGTGGTTATGGTCGGGGTGGTGGTTATGGTGGGGCGGCGGCTATGGTGGGGTGGTGGTTTTGATGGGCGTTATAGACAACGAGTAAAACGCTTTCTCAGCGTCCGCGGCGTTGTGCATGACTACCACCTCACTCCGGACAACTCCATCTCCGACACCTATTTTCCCCCTCGTTATCTCTGCCTATCTGAAGCTCTTACAGCTGACTGGAATAGCTCCTTCCTATATCTCGGAATAATTGTTCATTCGATGGAGTCGTCGAACAAAGAGATAACAAGCTCTCGACTTTTCGCTCAAGTCCCTTTGGAGAGACATATTGGTGTGCGAGAACGGGCGGTTTAACAAGAATAGGCAGTTCAGGATGGCCAGGTGCGTACCCCCTCGAGCTTTGTGCCTGCTGCTGCCTTATATTCATCTCCACTGGATCCAGTGGTCGGCGCACGCAACATACACATCGAGCCTCAACAACAAGAACCGATTCGAGGTTATCACCCTAAACCTGGCTTTCATTAGCTCGAGCCGTCGTCCAGTGTCACTCGCTGGTAACTTTCTCCCTCACACAGTCCGTAAATCAATCTGGTTTGCGCCTGGCGTACGGCCCATCTCATCCCCCTGATCTCCCCTCAGTATGGTGAGAAAGGGATTTATCGGCCCTATCGTTCAATGTGCGTACCGCTAGGAGACCCTGCCTTGAGGTTCACTGATACTCCAGCACCTCAATTTTGTCGTTCTGAGCATCAAAATACAGGCCTAAGGTCATTTTCACACGGATCCTTTTTGCAGTTTACATGCCAGGCTAAACTTGGTGTCCCAACCTGGTCTTATCATGTATGTCTCCGCCTACGCATGGAGCACTTCTGACCGGAAGTTTTCCTTGAACATTCGAACGGGCATATGCTAGCAATTGTCAAAAAGGCCCGAGGTACTTTTACAACAGGCACGGTGAACCGGTCGGCGTTACAAATGGGGGGTGGCGTCGGACGCTGCGGATGGCGTTGGGTTGCGAAGCGGAGTTGTCGGTGAGTAGAATCATCGAGTCTGCGGAAGTCTTTAGCTGATCAATTCACCTAGCCTTGATACCTGCATTCCTGCTTCTCTTCCGTACTCTACCTCCGAACCGACGGCAAACCACCACTTCTAAGAGGTGACAAGATCTAGCTCTAAAGTCCAAGGGGAGACGAACCGTCAGAAACTCAACGTCAGTTGCTGTAACTGCATATCACGAAGCGATAGTGACTTCGATACCCTGGGCGCTCGTCTCCGTACGGGCAAATCACGAACCATGGTACTGGGTTCGGCTGTATATTCGAAAGGTACTTGACGCTTGGTGAGGACTTTCTCGAGCTGCTGTAAGATATTTGACCCAAGCAAGATCCTGAATATGCATGACCTGTATCAGATAACCCGAAACCCGAAACTTGTAAACAATTAAAGTTCGCATGCGATTTGTAACGCGCCTTTCGAATCTTCAACGACGTATAGCTCCCTTTGCATTCACGCTCAAGATTCGGGAGAGAATCACTTGTGTATCACGGATGATGAGTTGATAGTCCGAGTCCGCGTTATAGCTCGATGACGGAAGCTGAGAGCGTACTGGCGGTAGGTAGAGTATATATGTTCTTCCAGCTGGCCTGGTGGACCTTTTTCTTGCGGGTCGTTTAGCTAACGTCGAGTTTGAGAGAGGGCATCAGGCGAGATAACTCGGCCGAGTGAATCGGAAGAACGGTTATCCACAGCCCGGGCCTCCATGGACTCAAAAAGAAATGAGGCACTCGTGTTGCCTCTGGCGAACCGCGACTATCTCCTAGCATCCAGGACCTCAGATTCTCGCTCAAAGATCATGCGAATCGACACATGCCGCGTAATCAAGTGGAGCGTTTTGTGCAGCAGGGTAACGTCTTGGGATACGAGAGGTATTTCAAGGCTCAGGTAGGCCATTGAGAGCATCCTGATAAAGACATTACCTCGTCTCACGTCCCACTCGTCTGATCATCAAACAAGACTCCAAACGGTCAAAGAGCTCACTAACTTGTGTTGTATTGGACCTGGAATCTCGAGTGGCAAGATCCAAGTTTCGAGGACGCCTCCTTGAAGGGAGGAGCCCCCGGGCTTGCACGACTATAATTTATGAGCACATCCTTGGTGCGTATCTCTTTGGTTCATCCCCGTTGTTGCCATTCTCCGCGTCGAACGCTTCCATGATACATTGTCTTCGACGCCCTCAGGTTTACACCCGACCGCGACTATTTCGCGGTTCTTCAAGATCCTTCGGTATCTACCCACGTCCAAAGCACCAAGAGTATTACTTCTACCTATCAGATGAGCACATACGCTGGAGGTTTTGATGCTTTGTGGCGCAGTGAAGGACGGAAGATGTGGATCAGTGCACAGGTGTGCCCGGGCCACTTTAACACCCTGGTAACCATGATCAGGCCTGAGATGCAGAGCTTGTGGAGGCAGAAGCACGGCGATGTGGAGCTCTCTTTGCTTAATGTTCGGCGAGGAATATTGAAAAGGAGGAGAAATCAACTTACCTTGAATGCTGGGATCATGAAATTAGACGCAGATCGGGGTTTGTACGGTGGCCCGGGACTATTGCTTGTGGATGAAGTCGACTACGAACCAGTGACTCGGCGGTGAGTACTACTCACTGTTAATCTCTGACGGCACCCGATGGCTAATCGGTAGTGATTGGTTCCAGCGAATGATAAATACCAGTCGATATCAGTGCAACAGCAGGGGCTGTAGTCCAAACATCTCTTCAAGATACGAATACATTGTTGAATTCGCCCTTGCCACTCTTGCTACAGCTCCCGATTTGCACGTAGCCATATCGTTTCAAAGCGCTGAACGTACACTCCAGAGCCCTGGGTCAGACATGTCTTGTTCGTAACCACATGGAGAATTCCTTCTGGCATCTAACTCGAATTAGGCAATACCGATTATTTCCGCGACCTAATGCCCAGGTGCTCAGCCAAACGCTATATACGTGCCAATTGCAGCTTCTGGCACCGGGTTCATTAGCCCCGCTGAAACTGTAAGCTCCTCACCCTGCCATGTAGTATACTCCTCCTTCTCCCCTTGCTGTCTCGACCATACGGATTTGAGGTTCAAGACCTCGGCAAGTCTGGTGATACACAGCGCGGAGGCTAGAAATAACCCTTCGAGACATCTTACGCCGCCTATTCGGCGCTCTGGACTCTTCTTTGCCACCAACACCGCTTGACCGCAATGAGTCATCCAAAACTCAATAAAGAACGCCCAGCGACGGGAGAAATGGGGGTCGATCGAACCTGTATCGTGTCCTCCGCCGCATTACTGCCAAGTTCCTCCATCTCACAGTATCAGTGCGCTTCGCAGATAGGAACGTTCCCTTCTGCGGAGATTGCATCTGTCTGTAGCAATTGGGCTATGCAGAAATTCTGCGTACCAACTAGATATCACGGCATATAGAGGAATCGATAGTAAGGCTGTTTGGGCCGAGTAGGGGAGGGTACGAAACAAAAACTCAAAGGTCTTGAGTCCCCCGGCTTAGGCTTCATCTATGTCCTCGAAGGGCCCAAATTCGTGCTCGTGCTAC
>JANHQD010002574.1:4420-51734 GCA_024721195.1 Marasmius sp. AFHP31
TCTAGGGCTTTTAGACTGTACTCAACCAGACTGCAGCTCAATGGAAGATGAACCTTCTCGATACTGATAATGTGCTCCAATGGTTTTTTAAAGATTGCCTCAACGCGGGTCCCAAAGCCTGTGCCTTCTACGAACCTTCCGTCGAGGCCATGAGTAGCAAACTCAACAATTTATACGCGTCGATAATACGATCTCCCATCCCTGTCCATACGAATATCTCGTACGGGATTGTCGACTATGCCCGCCTCCGAATCACCATTTTCAGGGCGTTCTTCAAACCCTTCAACATGTGGGCCAAACTTGCAACAGGACTTGCGGATTTGATCAATGGCAATGGGACAGCGCTGTATACCATGTTTGATGCAGGTCTATTCCAGTGTTCTTGCGATCCCCTGGAGAACGCTTTTGAGGCTGTGGAAGACGCGGAGCTCGCCATATCGTGTAATGACGGAGATGTTGTACCGTCTGATCTGGAGAGTGCTCAGGAACATTATGCGAGTGTGTTGAGGATTTCAGAGTGGGGGAGTTTGTGGGCTGGGAACCGTTTGGATTGCGCGTGAGTATGGTTTTGGCGTTAGCCCTGGTTGGAGACAAGATGCTAATTGCCTTCACCTGGGGATGGTTTAGGTCATGGCCTGACGTACCCAAAGCTCAGTTTCGGGGTACGCTGAAGTCAACTTGCGCGTTGACTGAATCCTCATTTCGTTGAGCGCAGGTCCTATTGGCGGCAATACGAGCTTTCCTCTTCTGATTATCGGCAACAAGGCGGGTACGAAATCTCTTGACCTCCCTCACACTGCCCCCAATTGATGTCTCGATGCAGATCCTGTGACGCCGCTGTGGGCGTAAGTCTCATTTTCCTCCCTTGACCCTCGGACTTGGATCGAGAACTTATCTATACCCGAAAGCGCACACAAGGTCTCCAAAGGCTTCCCCGGATCTGTTGTTCTCTCTCAAGATTCCGCTGGTGTGAGCTATTGCCTCTCCTCCCCTTGCGACCGATTGATCTCAAGCATTCCTTGTATAGCATGCTTCAATATCCGCTCCCTCCGTTTGCACCGCCCGGGTCATTCGCGAATATTTCATGAATGGTACGCTACCTGATGTCGGGACGTGGTGTCCTATCGATAGGTCGCCCTTCGATCCGTCGTACGCAAGCTCGAATAGGCAGCTCAAGCTTGGGCAGGATGGCGCACAGACTCCATTGAAATACAAGAGCTGGGGTGCAGATGGAGAAGAAGCGACCCTTGCCCAGGCGCTGCGAGATCTTGCGACATTCGACTATACGAGGGTATCCCCACTGCCACTCCATGTCTAGATATCCACTGGATGCGGTAGGGCTGGAACGCGGGTGGGGATGAGGGGACGTGTTGCAATGTATCTTATGTTTTGTGTCCTTACTTTGCTACACGCAAGTTTTTACTTGGATCTCCTCGATTGGGGAGCGCGTGGGGTCATGTGATCGTGAAATTACTTTGACCACGCGAGATCCACGCGATGACTTCTTACTGCCACCATTGGCATGGAAAATCAATCTTCTCGACTCCAGTCTCTCATGATCGCGCAGGATCAGCCGCTCAACCCACCCACGACCTTTTTGGTGGCTGCCAACTCACTCAGGTCTCCTCGGACAGTCTCAGCACGCAATTGTCTGTGAAATGACGGCCTCTCAGCATCCGGTTCAAAATGACAGACCATACCATCATCGATGCGCTCTGCGCGACCTACAGTGCCAATCAGGATTATAGTATGGGCGTGGAAACATAACGATATGGCAATCCTCTCATTGGCGGAAATACCATCGAATTGGGGAAAAATCATGTCTGTATAGGTAAGTACCACCAGCGATTGTCGGCGTCCGTGATGGCCTGCTGACATGACTTCATCACAGCATGAGTAATCACCGAGGTTGAACTCGAACTTATAATCTGAACGAGTTGACGTTCACTTCGTATTCCCATCCACCATGTCTGGCCTCGACCCGAACCAATACGACTCATTCAACCTGCAAGGATCCTATTCCTGGACCGATACCCTCAGAGGGATTTATTTTGGTCCTGGATCGGTCAATACCGCTTTACCAAAGCTTTTTGAGAAGATTGGTGCATCGAAGGCATTGGTAGTCACTGGGAAAAGTCTATTCGAGAAGGTGAGTAATGACTTTCTTTGGTCTGTCCATCGTTTTGACTGTGAACCAGACAGATGTAGTCAAGAAAGTTGAAGGCGTATTGAAATCTATGAACGCCTACGGTGCAACCTTTTACGAGATCGGAGAGCACTCGCCTGTCGCTGGTATTAGGAAAGGGCTGAAGATATTCAGAGATAACGGATGCGATATCATAGTAGCAGTTGGTGGTGGATCGCCTGTCGATGCGTCCAAAGCCATCTTGTACTTCAACCACCAAGATCACGGAGCAGAGATTCTCTCTCAGATCGCGATCCCTACGACTCTCAGTGCTGCGGAATATACGGTATGTCCTCGAGATAACCTTACGTTTTTACCAGTCCCAACATGTCTTGTAGATCGGTGCTGGATACACAAACGAGGAGGGACAAAAGGTAGCAGTCAGCTCTCCCGTATTAGCACCGGCTGGCATCATCCTGGACGCAGAACTGACTCTCGCGACACCTGAACGGCTTTGGTGAGGTATCATTGCAATCGTGTCTAGCCCCTCGTTGACTGATAGGTGGCCAGGTTATCCACCGGAATCCGTGCGCTCGACCACGCTGTCGAAAACCTCTACCGGCCTCTCATTCCTCCTCCCTTGAAACACATGTGCTACGCTGCGATTGTTGACCTTTTCAAATACCTTCCGGAATCCAAGGCGAACCCACAGGCGGTGGATGTACGGCAGAAGCTACAGATCGCGTCGTGGATGAGTCTGTGGCCCATCAAGCTTGAGAAGTACAGGTGAGCAATGTCCAGATTTCTGAGCGTATCACAAGGACGATGCTGATAAGTGTCGACATCTCCAGTGCTCTGGGGCTCTCTCACGCCATGGGCCACAAACTAGGAGCTCGTTACAGCATCCCTCATGGAATCACTTCGGTCAGTCTTTCGTGATTGCACACCTCTCCGGTTTCAGTGGTGGCTGTTACTGATAGCACCATTCAACCTGCTCCAGTGCTTGACGCTCGCACCGGTCGTCAAACTCAAAGCCGAAGTTGCTACCCAAGAAGATAAGGAGTGGCTCGCTGGTGCTCTCTTCCATCTGCGAAAACAATCGACTGGATCATTACATGGCGATGTCGTGTTTCTTGGGGAGTTGATTGATGAGTATGTTTCGGCTCCTATTCATCACCGTGGCGACATTAATGGTTTCCCACCAGACTGGTCATCAACCTCGGACTGAAATCGACTCTCTCACAGTACAAGGTCCCGAAGGAAGATTTTAAGGACTTGACGACGAAGTCGGTTGGAAGTGAGGATGATCCAACCTGGGAGAAAGTACACAAGATATATCAGAGCTTGTACTGAGTTCGCACAGTCTGATAGGTTTTAAATCTTGTGAATATCATTTAGCTGTTTCCACTCACTCACTGCTGTGGACTTCCGGCAATGTTGTTCGAGCAACGAGGCGATATAATCACTTATCCAACGCCAGGAACGGATACACGCCCACCGCATTGCTCCAACATCAGCACCATACATCTTTTCTCGCTGCTTCGGTTTCCCATTCGTGGTCATCATAAAAAGATCGCACCTATGGACGCAATCCCATTCAGCGCCCACTGAAAACCCGGACTGAAAGGTGTGAAGGCTTTCCCTTTGATCTATTGTCGATCAACGCTAAAGTGGGCTTAGGCATGTCAGGACTGTCAAACATCTGTGATACCCACTCGTGCGGAGCGGCAGAACCGCCAAACTTCGGTGATACCCTCTCAGGCGGGATCCAGGAAGTTTCTGCTTTACTCCCCCTGCTAGGTACAGAGCAGTGCGAGCGACATGTAGGCACTGCTCTTGAAAAGGGCTATTTGTACGCAGCAGTCACACCTCTGTCGATCTTTGGCAGCCTCGGAATAGTGAAAACGGCCTTCTCGACAGTCTTGGCCACCACCATCAGACCTTTTAACGGCGGAAGTTGGTTGGATGACGCAGGATTCGGTACCGGGGGCTCGGTTTCGTCTATGGCCACTATTGTGAAGGGCACGCAACAGTATGGCGCGGAAGTTCAGCTGCAGCGCCTGATGAAGGAACAACACATCGACGATCCCGAGATGGTGGCTGACATTGAGTGGTTCGGTTGGCAAAAACATGAGACAACGGATGCCAAAGGTTTCTTATCGGTGCGCACGAACATACTTTGCGAGACCCTTCGCGCTAACACAGTTTCATGCAGCCTCCATCCTGGAATGTCGCCCTCATTTTGACCTCACTAGTCTCATCGCTCATCAGCGTCTCACCCTATCCTTATCTTATCGACAGGAGCACGGAACTCTTATGGTTATTCCCCCTTCTACGCTCCTTTGGATCTCTGCTTTGCGTAGTTTCAGTACAACTTGCACTCCAGATCAGAATCCACCATATCGCCACGACCAGCCTGCTACTTATGAAGGCACGGAAGCGATTTCCTCTGCCAACAGAGGAAGCTATCAGAGATCGGAATACCCTTCTAGAGTCACGGTTGCGCGACCTCCGGGACGAGCTAGGTCGCCTTCCTGACCCGGAGAAGCAGCCCGGTCGTACAACAAGACACCAGACAGATATCCAAAGGGAGGCTGAGGCCCGCGGTCTATCACAAAATCTCCTCCTTCCCCTCCTTCGGGCCATTCTCGTTGTTGGGATGGGAATGATCGTCACGGGTTATATAGGTTGTTTCAACATAGTCGGTCGAACAGATGCAGAGGGTGGTCCTTGTGTGTGGTTCGCGATGGAAGCCTTTCTCGCGATGGTTCGAATCACCCTATGGGGTTGGAATCCTACCTGGGACGAGTGCGGGACAGGGATGACCTTGCGACTCGATCTACGTAGCAGAGACTTGACACAAGGCACGCCATCCTCCAACTCCTTGGAACATCACTCTCAAACTTCCTTTACACCTCTTCTTATGCCCGAGTCAAGCGTTAAACTTACAGACGCAGATCGCCTGGCTCCAGACCCCATCCCATCTTTTCCACTCATCACCGCTACCCGGTTTCTCTCGGACCTTACTAAGACTTCTTCCAAGAGCGTGTGGTCAATGCTTGGGTGGGATGACGTGTCTCTGATCGTCGAAAGCATCGAGGATTTTCTTGCTGCTGCTACTCCATACGTAGGACCGCTACGCCGACTCCAGGCAGAGGAACTGAAGGGCATATCTTTGTATTGTGGGATTGTGCCCGACGAAGAGAGGAAGCTCCTCTGTATGACTGCTTGCCGCGATGACTCGAGATGGGTCTCTATCTCGATCCTCGCTGATGGGAGCACCCTTCCATATGCCATCTACACCTCACGCTCCCGAGACCTTCTTGGGACCAGGGCGCTTCTAGTCGATTTGCAAGACGAGGTACAAACTGGCTCGATCACAGTCATCGACCAACGAACCTTTGATCTTCTTGTCGATTACTCTTCCCGTCTGTTCAACCGCTTGTGTATGGTCGATAATTCTATCAATCAACTACCCTTGTCGTGGACTGTCACCCTTCCCTCCCTTCCCAGCTCGGAAAACATGCGGAAATCGATCCTCTTGACTGCACAGGACAAAGCATACATTAAAATACGCCAGGTCCACGACCTGAAAAGGGATTACTGTCTGTCGCGGAGTAACAGGCTCATTGGAGTCTTTCCATACAACGTTACGGAGGAGCGTCATGACGGGTTGGTCGAGTGGGCACTCATACTCGATAGCGCCATTATGGAGGTATATCTCTACATCCTCGAACACCGATACGTTCAGTCTTTGTCATTGTCCCCCCCTCAGTCCCGTCGACTCGCATTGGAGTGGATCCGCAGTATGGAGGATCGGATTTCTCTTGAGAAAGAGTCTTGTCAGAGGAGACGAGGAGGGGTACCCCAGGACAAGCACCTAAAACTCTCCCTGTACCGGGTGGCATACGATCAGCTGGTGCAGGAGCTTCGATCCTTGCGCCAACTACCTGTCGGTGGTCCCATGTTAGAAGATTGGAAAAGAATCATCACTATACTCATGGATGAGCCCAATACACTACCCGCCGTCCCGGAATTATTTGCACATCCTCCGGTGCAAAGGCTGAACCTCGGAGCCATTCGTCCTCTCTTCCTCGTACCTAGTGGCAACCCGAGTGCTGATTATCAAAATATGGTTGCCTTTATACGGTCATCTCTACACCGTTTACGTGACCTCAAAGCGTCATCCTTGCACGACCGCATCGATCCATGGGGTCCAGGATCTCCTGAATTCAGTCCGCCATACACGTTTGTCTCCGAACTGCCAACAACAACCGCAAAAGCGTTGGCCGACCAGTTTGAATCAGTTCAAATGATCCAGCTGCGTAGCTATTCCGTTGGTACGACCTCTGATACCCTCCGCCTTCTTGACACCATCTCTCCCTCGCCATCACTCACAACTGTGGCTTTCCTCTACGAGGTATTCGACGACCATCATACCCTTTTGGTGTCGGCCATCCTGCAGCGGCATCGAGGGATCATATGTCTCGCGTTCCAAGAATGCACCTTCGCCGACAGGCCCCTCATCGACGACAGCATCACCGCAAACCGTCGAAAGTGGAAAGAAGAGGCACATAGTGGTGGCGTATTCACATATAGCGTTGGATGTGAGATTCGTCCTGGGGATTACACGAGCAGCTCCCCCTTTACAATATACCACCACGACATTATGTTGTCGGACTTTGCCGACCTTTTCGCGATGATGTATATCCCTCATGATGGAAAGGTGATCCCAAATCTCTCTCTACAGGCACCCGCGCAGGATATTACCCTCGTTGCTACGCTCACGCCCTCCGGAAAAAGTGCAGAGGGCGGTGGCTCCGGTGACGACTTCACCACTCAATCCGACGTTGGAGTGTCCCACGGATTCCGGCCTGTTACGATTGCAGGCTTCCCCGATGTTAAGGCAGGTTGTTATGAGCTTCGTATCCGACAAGTTAGACATAGAGTGCAATACTTGTTCAGGAAGCTCACGATTGACTTCATCGCGGCGTCTGATCGAGTCGAGCCTCCTGTTGAGTCTGGAGCGGAAAGAAGGTTAGTCCCAGATGAGTAGGTCACTTTTTGTACGAGCTACTCGGTTGTTACGCGCCATGACTGATGTTGAGTCCCCAGATCCGCTTGATCGCTGGAGCCTTCCTTTGCGTTTCAAGTCAGACTCAGTTATACAAACGAGGTTTCTTCTGTCCAGTCTTATTCATATACCAGTCTATCCATCATTCCGTGGTTAAGACGTTGGTGACCGGTGAAGCTACGTCTCTCTCCTGTGTTCCGCGTTCCCTCTTTTCGCTTAAGTTTCCTATGTATATCACTAACCAACACGGACATTTAGCACGCAGTAGGGAAAACTTCAACGTTATATTGCTCGATCCCATACTATGACCACATTCTATATATCAGGCTTTTCGTCCACGACAAGGTTACAGTCAATCCTCCCTGACATATATAGTACAGAACGTGTATATTCACGGTACTCACGTTTAAATTTGCCAGTCTTGAATGGCCCAAGAGGTCGAGAGAAGTAATGCCTCCCTATGAATCCTCTTCCAGACTGCTGGCCGTTTGTGTCTTCACAATCAGAATACAGACACGCACCTTCACTCGCTCCAGACCACATTTTCACCGTAACTCATCACCGCGAGGTCAAAGCCATATCCGCAGTCCTTCCAGAAGGAATACCCTCAGTCCAAAATGCCGTGTCCAAGAGTTTGAAACATAGTGATCAGGTGAAGCTCCTTGATGAGGGGTATGCGATTCTCCAGCCGATAGTACCGACTGAATAACTTCCGGGAGTGAAGATGTAAACTAGGAGACGAGCGACTCGGAGGTGCAGGTGAGTGAGGAGAGAATACAGTTCGTGAGAACGGTTGTGAACCGCGATTCCATCGATTACAGAATTGGTGACTGAGTATCCTGTACGCCTATGTAGATGCTCTTCAGCTTAGAAGATTGGGAATTGCCGATAGAGTTTTTGGTTGACATGGAGCACCTTTCGCAGGTCCTGAGTGGGCAAAGCACTCGGGAAATGCGGGATTGGCTGCGCGTCTAATTTACGCTTCAGGAAAATATGTACCTGAAAAGCATCACACCAAAGCTCACGATCCGGCCAAAACGCACGTGTATTGGCCATTAGGCTTGGACAGGCTTGGACTCTCATGTACAGCAAGTATTAACTAGTCAAACATATCGTACAAAACAATATCATACATTGCTTGAAATTCGACTGGCCCTGTAATTTGTGTTGTCCTAGTATTTGCAATTTGCTAGCTCTATCGCTCCAGAATTGCGAATGAGCGTGAACTTTGCATGTCCCTGCCAACCTCTATCGCTTGCGCCTATGCGGAAGTTTTAGTATGCCCAGAAAACCAGCGTCGGTCATAGCTTTGCCCGACGTTGCAACCTTTCGGTGGCATTCAGTGCCCTGGCTCCGACAAACGAGGAAGACGCACCTCGGTCTCAAACGATGAGCTGGAATACGACAAAATCTCCGTCACTTTCCCGTATACGGATTTCAGTGCCCGGTGCGTGCGCGTGAACACCCGGTATCGGTCGACCAGTAACCCGGGTGGAGGAGGAGGAGTTTATAACACCGTGGCATGGTCCACGTGCAAAATAATGGCGTCGGAGTAACTGAGGGATGCTAGTGTAAACATACTGATCCATTTCGCTCAATTCATATGTCACAGGTCACACGGACTTCCATATACGAAAAATTTTCGGATGGTCACTATGTCACAAAGGGTCTATATGAATTGTCCGGGTATGTGACCAGAATTTCGGGCAGCCCGATTTCCAGTGAAGTAGCACTGCCAACTGCTTTTTCTTCCCTCCCACCTTGTCCCTTGCCATTGCCTTTGAGGTTGTCATGAAGTGCCGCTTTTCCCCTATCTTTTTCCTTTCTTAGCACCCATTCCCCTTTCAGTGCCTGTTTGTCACTTTGACGCCCATTTGTTACTTTGACGCCTACCAGATACCCGGTTCCCCTCTCTCCATCATTCCCATCATTTCCTTCCTCATCCTTGTTCTTTCACATCGTCTTCACAACCCATCCTATCCATTGTTTCCTTTGTTCTCTTTGTTCTTTTATATACAACAGTTACTCGTTCCGGACTTGTTCTTATTCCATACCTGGACTACTATTGTTCTTTCCTTGTTCCCTATTATCTTTCTTTATTCTCGTGCGACTCATACTCCAGTATATAAGCTAGGCAGTTTACACCTGGTCCCTCATCTTGACCTCTTGTCATTGGGACCAGGTGAGTAGCTAACTTCGTTTCTCTTTACCTTCAATATATCTAACTTGTCATTGGGACCAGTTATCTACCTGCTCTTGCCCTCTGTTCGCTGTCGCTGTCATCTCTGTCGCCGTCTCTGCTAGTCGACTTCTGTCGCCGTTGCTTCTATAGTCTTAGCGTCTAGCGCTTTAGGACAGAGGTTGCAAGTTCAAATCCGAATCGCTTTGATTTTTCTCCTTCGTCCCACTGCCTTTGCCTGGGTGTCCATACGAAAAATTTTGGGGTGTCACTGGTCACACGAAGTCCATACGAATCCCCTTTGTCAATGAATTTTGTCACATCCAAACCCCCATATGAATTGAGCGAAATGGATCAGTACGCTGTACTTTGTTTACATGTTGTTTGTACATGCTTACGTGCTGACTATAAATAGTCGGCTTCCTTACACGTACTCACTAGTTCTTCTTTCTTGCTTCTTACTTCCATACTCTCTGTTCGTAGTCCTCATTGTTTCACAATACAACTCGGTCCTATCTAGTTCCTGTGTGAGCTTGTCCGTTAGGTGAGAACATTCAGTTCTCTTCAACTTTTTTTTAGATTTGGCTTGAGCTTGTTGTTCATTCTTGTTGCCTCTCCCTCTTTCATTTTCGCCTTTTTCTCCATCTCGCCATTAATTTTATCCTCCGTTACGCGTTTCCTTTTGTCTGTTTATTCTCTTGCTGTAATCCTCTTTCTTTCGCGCCTCGCCTTACCTGTGGGGCAACCTTTTTTTGGTCTCGCCACTGTTCACACGCATATATGTGCATTCTTTCCTTCTGAATTGTCGTTTTTCTCGTGTCCTTTCACTCTTTTGTCGTTGCCCACATCCCAGTGCCTGTTCTCGCTTGTTTTCTCAGCTGCCCGTGTCCTGTTTTTGCCGTTGTTCATTTCGCCGTTGCCTGTCTACCTAGCTTCTGACTCCCTGTTGTTCTACCCTGCCGATTTCCTCATTGCTTGTTTTGTTGCCATTGTCAGCGACTGATTTTTGTTGTTTCCAGTTCTTGCCAAACTGGACTCCTGCCCTGGCGTCACGTATAGGTACTCGATTCAAGGACAAGGACGACAACGCCTCGCCTTCCTCCTCCTCTTCTACTCGTACCAACACTGGCCCAAAGACGAATCCGCGTTCTACATTACTGAGACAGACCTCTTCATTGTCCTCGTCCCAGTCTCCCGCTCCTCATACTTTGAAATCTCGTGGTTCCAAGGCGTCTAAGCCACCTCCTTTCCTCATTACCCCCCAACCTTCTGGTCTAGAGCCCATTCACAAAGTTCCTGGTTCTCCTCTTTCACCTGCACCTCCTTCTCCGTTGCCTTCTGTTGCATCTTCATCTTCCTCGTCTTCTTCTTCCTTCCTATCATCTCAGGTTATGTCTACGTCGTCCGCTCCCGCTTCCTCCGTGGTGTCTTCTGTGGTCTCCTCACAGGGACCTAGGCATGCACCTGTTATCTCGGCTCATTGTCTCTCTTACCCTGACTCCAAGTTGGCTCTCCGTTGTGTAGAGTCTCATTTCAAGTCCTAATCCATTACAGACGATTCGGAGAAGAAGTCCACATTTTCTCGTTGTTTCCAATCGCATGACTCTCTCAATTTCTTCACGGAACAAGATTAAGGTCATCAATGCGGATCTGAAGGATTCAGTTTACCATTCCACGGATGCGCAGGTTCAGGAACGTTGTCACTCCAACCTCGTCCCTTTGTTCAGGTACCTCTGCGAACAGAAGGGCTTTGATGAACACTCCGAGTTCAAGGCTTGGCTTGAGGGTGTTACTGCTCTCGCCGAGAAATACCCTGCATGGTTCCTCATCAACGGTGATCGTTTTGCGAAGCAGGATGCGGATCATTTTGCATCTATTCGTGGATCTTCCTCAATGTCTTCTTCTGCACATAACCCCTCTTCTCGTAACTTGTCCTCTGCTCCTCCTCCCGTTGGTCATTCCCGTTCTACCCCAGGCGCTCGTGCGCCCAACCGTTATTCTATGGTCGTTAACCCGTCGTCAAATCGTTTGGATCCTGCTACTGCCACTGCCATTGCTAATGGTCTCTATCAGTTCCGTCTGCCAGTGATGGAACCCGAGGAGCGTCTTTTGAACATGTTGGATATCATGTGATACATTGTTGACGTGTTGTGTTGTGTATGCGTACAACTAATAATAGGACTTGTTCCTAGTTACACTTGCGCTCTCATGCAAGTCTCATACTACGTATCTACCTTCATCATGAATGACTCTGTAGATATGTACCTTACTCTCATGCACACGCTTACAGCGAATAGCATTAGTAGAGCCTCCAATATGCGAGGCACAACGGACTGTTATACTTAGCAGACCAGTTATAATCTAGCTAGCATGTATCTGCTTATACGTTGCTCACTCAGCATAGGAACTTATGCCTACTTCTAGTAGTAGTATCAGTAAGCGTATTCACACTTACCTACGTCTGTATGACTAGTAGATAGGCAAGGACTTTAGTATAAAAGCTAGGTAGATAGAGGCTTAGAGTCCTTAGTTCAATATACGACTTTACCAGTCTATTGCACTATAACTCAAGCATCTCAAGTCTTCTAACTCAAGTATCACCCATGTGAGGTTTATTTCATCTTACCCACTGTGTATTTAACTATGCTGGCTTAACAGCGTCAGATATACAGGGATCACAGAGCTTGTTTCAAGTGCAGGTGTTTTTATGCTGACCATGTTGTGTCCAACTGCAAGGACGAGACCAATCTGACGGTCGAGTACTGCACAATCACCCCGGCGTTGGTGGCCATTGCTGCGGAAGCTCACCAATGTACTGGCGCACCTATTACCCTCGATGTGGTCCTGAAGCATGCTCTCAAGAAGCCGGCAGCGTTGACTGTTGCTGGACCCTTGGCGGTTCGGGACTTGTCCTCGATTCTCGAGAGTCCTCCCGCTCCTGTGTTGGCTCCTCAGCCCGTGGCGGCCATTTTTGGTTCGTCCGTGGTTCACGTTGATTTGGGTCCCTTGGTCTACTCTTCCATGCGTCGTGCTGCTTCTCAACCCGTCTCTGTCACCAACCCTCGTGTTGTCGCTGCTGTTATTGAGGAGGTGCAGGATGTTGATGTGGAGTACAAGCGTAGTAGCTTGAGCTCTGGCTCCTCCTCACCCGATTCTGGTGCTGATTTGCCAGTTGATGATCATTCTCGTTCCCTGTCTCCGTCGCCTGATCTGAAAGGAAAGGGTCGTGCTCGTTCCGAGACTGCCAATGCTGCGGCTGAGGCGTCTCGAGCCTTGAAGAAACCCCGTGCTTCTGGTGTGAGTCCTGTTTCTACTTCTGATGATGATCCCCCGACGTCGGAGGAACACATGTTCTGGTCTGCGGCCCTGATGGGGCCTAGGGTTGATTTCCCTCGTTCATTCTCGTGTTTGATTGATAGTGGTGCTCATATCAATTTGATCAGGCTTGATGTTGTTCAGCAACTTGGTCTCCCCGTGTTGAAGCTCCCCGAGCCATTTATTGTTGGCGGTTTTGACTCGTCTCCTTCGTCTTCTACTTCCTACCTCGATTCTTTTGTTTGTCTAAAGCTTTCGGATCCTTCTGGCAAATGGACATCCCGTACGGTTAACATGGTTGTGTCTCCTAGTCTTTGTTCCCCGCTTGTTCTCGGTCTCCCTTTCTTTAAACATAACTCCCTTTCTATCGAGCCCTCTAGTTGCAGTGTTCTTCACTTGCTTACCGGTTTTGATCTTTTGCATCCTGAGCTGTATACTTTCCCTCACAAGCCTGTACCTCCTGTATCCCCGCCCGCCGTA
Organism: Marasmius sp. AFHP31; assembly: GCA_024721195.1. Lineage (NCBI taxonomy): Eukaryota > Fungi > Basidiomycota > Agaricomycetes > Agaricales > Marasmiaceae > Marasmius > Marasmius sp. AFHP31. The sequence continues at coordinate 17,594 of JANHQD010002574.1, forward strand.
CGTCGTCTCAATAAAGACGCACAGCGTCGTTTTGATCATGTCCGTCGTTCGTCTGCTGCTGAAGTGAAGACATGTTTCCGTGAAGTTTTGTCTCAACTCAAGGCTAAGTTGCTCATTCGGAAGCAACAGGGCTTGTGCTCCTCTGAGAAGGTTTGGCCCCTTGGTGTGGTCGCTTCTGTTCGTGCCCGTGTCGAGGACCTGGCTCACCAAGTGTTTCTGGGTGAGAGTGCTGCTGGGATTGTCTCCGGTTACGCAGATGTTTTTGGTGACATACCGCACGTTGACTTGCTTCCCAGTGATATAGTTTGCGAGGTTAAGCTGAAGGATAGGCACAAGCCCATTCGTGCACGTTCTTATGCTTCGCCAAAGAAGTTTAAGTCTGCCTGGACGGAGTTAGTCCAGAAACAGTTGGATCTGGGGCGTCTTCGCCCTTCCTCTTCGCCTTATGCTTCCCCCACCTTCCTTGTTCCCAAGAAGGATCCTGCTGCATTACCTTGTTGGGTTAATGATTACTGGGCACTCAATTCTAACACGGTACCTGATCGTCACCCTCTTTCCTGAATTGATGACATTCTTGCAGATTGTGCTAAGGGCAAACTGTGGGGTAAAATGGATATGACAGATAGTTTCTTCCAGATGAAGTTACACCCAGATTCCATCCCCTTGCTAGCAGTTAACACTCCCCTCGGGTTGTATGAGTGGACAGTGATGCCTCAGGGATTTCGTAACACTCCGGTGGTTCAGCAGTGTTGTGTTACAGCGGCTCTCAGGCCCTTTATTGGGAAATTTTGTCATGTTTATCTTGATGATATTATAATCTGGTCGAATTCCCCCGAGGAGCACGAATCACACGTATCGCAGATATTGCAGGCCCTTCGTGATGCTAAGTTGTTCTGCAATGCAAAAAAGTGTTCCTTTTTTCAGTTGGAACTGGAGTTTCTGGGTCACTGTATCTCAGGTTGCGGCGTTGAGGCTGATCCTCTCAAGGTTGAAGCCATCCAGGCATTCCCTCACCTGAAATCTGCTGAGGAAACTCGCCGCTTTTTGAGCATGGTCCGTTTTCTTGCTGGTTACCTCCCAAACCTGGCTGACTTCACTCGAGTGCTCACTCCTCTCACTCGCAAGGAGTGTGACCGCAATTTCCCTGCCTGGAATGACGAACATGAGGAGGCCTTTCTACACGTCAAAGAGCTCCTGCTTTCTCGTGAGGTCCTGACATCTATTGATCACGACACACCTGGTGATAATCAGATTTTTTTGGTCTGTGATGCTAGCAATTGGTGGACAGGTTCGGTTCTGATGTGGGGTCCGGATTTGGCTTCGGCTTGTCTGGTTGCTTTTGACTCTGCCCAGCTGAAAGGTCCTGAGCTACGCTACCCTGTGCACGAGAAGGAGCTTCTCTCCATTGTACGCGCCTTGAAGAAGTGGCGTTCTGAGTGCTTTGGCATGCCGGTGCATGTGCTTACGGATCACCGTACCCTCGAGAACTTCGAGACTCAGAAGGATCTGAGTGCCAGGCAGCTCCGCTGGCAGGAATTCCTTTCCCAGTATGATTTGGTGATTGCGTATATCAAGGGTGTTGATAATACAGCTGCAGACGCCCTTTCTCGCATTCCTGCCAATGAGCTTCCGAGCGAACGTGTTGCTCGCGCAGTTGCTGCTGGTGCAGATTTCCAGCCTTTTCAAGGTTGGTATCATGTTTGCCCGGTTCTCAACGTATCTGCCGATCGTGAATTCTTATCCAACATTAAGAAGGGATATGCAACTGATGACTTGGTCGCTAAATTTCTGTTCCCAGGTCTCTCGGTTCCTGATCGTCGTTTTGAGTCCGTCGCAATTGACTTTATTGGTCCCCTCCCGGAGGAGGATGGTTTTGATTGTATTGTGTCCATGACTGATCAGCTTGGTGTGGACATTAGGATGGTTCCATGCCGTACGAATATTTCGGCTGAGGATTTCATGGTGCTTTTCTTTAGGTAATGGTACTGTGAGAATGGTCTGCCTCTGGATATTGTGTCTGATCGTGATAAGCTTTTTGTTTCATGGTTCTGGCAGTCCCTCAACGCTATGCTTGGTGTGTCGCTAAAAATGTCATCTGCTTACCATCCCGAGACGGACGGTTCTTCTGAGCGCACAAATAAGACCATTGGGCAGCAGATTCTCTTTCACGTTGAGCACCAGCAGAAGGGATGGGTCAGGGCTCTCCCTCTCATTCACATCCATTTGATGCTTTTGGTCAATGCTTCGACAGGGGTTTCTGCTTTCGAGCTCAAGACTGGTCGTGTGCCGAGGATGATACCTCCTTTGGTCCCTGTCTCGGAGTTGCCGTCGGGTCTATCTGATGTGCCTGTGGCCGTGAGCGCTGCGGATCTTCTTGAGCAGATCCGTGATGTCGAGTCTGAGGCTCGGGATAGTCTCCTCATGGCCAAGGTTACCCAGTCCGTCGCCGCTAACAAACATCGTCACGACGTGGACAAGTTTGATGAAGGAGATCTCGTGTGGTTGTCGACATTACATCAGCGCAAGGAATTTATGAAGAAAGGGGAGAAGCGGGTGGCCAAGTTCTTCCCGAGGTTCGACGGTCCTTATGAGGCCGTGCGGGCTAATCATGATTCTGACACTTATACCTTGGAGCTCCCGAACCAGCCCAATGTTTTCCCCACCTTCTATGTCTCTGAACTCAAACGTTACGTGCCGAATGATGACAGCTTGTTCCCGGGCCTGTAACGGGCTAAATTTCTGCCTATCTCATTTCCGGGACCCCTACCTTTTTACCCAATTCCATACCCCTCTATACCCCCTTCATACCCATCTTTCCAGCTCTCTATTCCCATCCTTCATCATGTCTTTTCACCATTCTCCACTCCTCACTCCTATATTGGGTTCCTTGGACAACCTCCAGCATACTCTGGGACTCTATTCATTCATTCCAGGACCTCAATAGTTCGCTCTCAGACCCCATAAACCTTCTCTGAGACCTCATGGACTCATCCCGGAATTCCACATGCTTTACATCACAACCCTGACAACTTTTCCGGGATCATCACAATTCATTCCGGGATCCCTTTCCTCATATCAGGACCACATGCGGCACATTCTGATGGTCCCGGAATGACTTCTACACTTTCTGATTCCGTGTATTCTGTTCTGATTCACATCTCTATTCTGCAATTTACCTATATGGACCTATAACTATCTCACGCCGTACAGTATATAAAGTACATGTAGAACCTCCATGTACTTTAGTTCGGTTGTATTGTCCTTTATCCAGTCAAATGTCTATCAAGCTCTATTAGCTGAGTATTCTTTCAAGTCTGTGGCATACTAAACTGTCTCTGTGAATCGCACATCACATCCTACAGGTGCAACCCTTTGTTGGTTTAGGTCTCTGGATAGAACCTTGATCAATAGCGACTGTCCGCGTTACCCAAAGGACCCTCTTGTCTCATAATACTGCTCGCTGGAGGCTCGCAGTATTCTCCTTCATCATCACAGCTACTTGTCGGGAGCTTGTAGTCGTCACTTTCCCTCTCTCCTCATCACTCGCACTCTTGTTCAGGTGGTCCTGAGTCCAGGATACGAGATTCCGCCAACCCAGTCAAGGACCCCAAGGCTTTGTGGTTTTACTGCTATCCATCATTTCCGTCATCATTCCCCTCATCTCCGCGTCACTTCCTACTCTCCGCGACTGGATTCGTGCCCAGAAATCACGACCCTTACAGGGCCGGGCTCAGGCTTCTCCCCCACCTATCGTGGTCAACGGTGTTGAGGAGTATGTGGTGGATAGGGTGATGGATTCTCGTCGTTGTGGTTGTGGATGGCGCTTCCTGGTCTGTCTGGCAGGTTACGGCCCACGTTTTGATAGGTGGGTATCATACTCTTCGTTGAAGGGTTGTTCAGCCCTCGATGCCTGGTTGGCTGCTGGACATGATGGTCCTCGGGTGGAGCCTGTGCCGCCTGCCCCACGGGTACTTGGATGGTCACCTCCGAGATTGGTTGGTTGGTCGCCCCCTCAAGATTTGGTCGAAGGATTGTAGGATTGGGTAGAAGGTTTTTTCATCTTTCTTCAGTCGATTGCCTGGGAGCAAGGCTCTGCGGGCGTGATTTACTTATGCTTTACTTATATGGTTGTTTAATTGGTTGGGATGCTTTTCTTCTCTCGCCCGGGCTCTGTTCTTAGACGGGTGGGAGTGTAAACATACGCTGTACTTTGTTTACACGTTGTTTGTACATGCTTACGTGCCGACTATAAATAGTCAGCTTCCTTACACGTACTCACTAGTTCTTCTTTCTTGCTTCTTACTTCCATACTCTCTGTTCGTAGTCCTCATCGTTTCACAATACGACTCGGTCCTATCTAGTTCCTGTGTGAGCTTGTCCGTTAGGTGAGAACATTCAGTTCTCTTCTAGCTAGTTGTATTCGATGAGGCCTGTGCTTCAGGGGTAAAGAAAGTGGGAGTTCACGTTGACTCCATTGCTTTGTAGGACCCGTATTGAGCATACAGATAACAGTATAAAGGCAAGGTAGAACTCACGGACGGAGCAATAAACGAGACGCTGATAGTGAGAACGAGACGAATCACTGGATTTCGCTTCCTTTTAATGATCGAAGAACGTATCTGTGTTCGTATGAGCTATATGACGGCACAGGAATCTCGGATTTTTGAATAATTGACTCTCTGTCATATTTCTCAAAGACTTCTATGCTATCCGTGTTGGCTTTGGTCGTTCCGAGATTGAAGGTAAAATATTAGAATTCAGGTACGTTCGTAACTTGGTGCGTTGTTAGAACTCGTGCGACAGCTCGACGAGGTCGTGAAGTCCTTGCAGTCGTAATGGTAATAAATTTAATGATAGACTTTAATTTAGGCGTGATCCCGCTAGGCAAAATGACTACGGTATATAAAAGTTACTGAATTGAGAATTTTCAGGGTAAAGTGCCAAAGTAGCTCGCCGTTGTTGTTAACGGGGATCAGAAAAGGGTTATAGACGTGTGAGAACATTGAGAGTGCGCGTAGACGACGAGAAAACTCGAGTCGTCAGGAACGGCAGTGAGCAGGGTAGTTAGAGCGTGAGAGATCAGCGTCGAGAGGTGTGAAACAGATGTATTCCGTAGCTGTAAAGCTAGTGGACTACAGATAATAACTAGGATGCCTTTCTACGGTGTCGAGGAGGTCCTTATATACTAGTTCTGAGGGTACATACAGAAGTAAATAGATAGCTACACTGATAAATAGAGAAACTAGTTGAAAATAATAAAAATTATAGGGCGGGGCAGTGAATATTCCTATTTCTCTATTTGTGTCCGTACTCCGGCCGGGTTTCAAGCCCTTGTGATGCCCGCATGGCTTTAGGCGCTGCCTCGTTCCTTGTCCTCCTTCTATCATCCCTCATTTCTTGACCTTATATGCACGATCTCTAACAGCGTGATAGGAATCGACGCACGTTATGGGAATTACATCCCAGCGCCCTTCCCTCAAGTTTCCATTCTTCTCTAACTCATCAAAGTTGATTTTTTTTCTGCTCGAGTTTGTCCTCCCCTCCACTCTATTGGTGTGAGTAGGCTTCACTAACTTAATTCTTCAACGGTATTCGTGAACTCGACCGAATTAAGGAGACGTGATTCCTTGAGATGCCCTCTAATCTGGCCCGTTCCTTCAAAATTGAGAATAGTTAGTTGTCATTGGATTGAAGAAAGGAAGGAGGAAGGGGTAACGGGTTCAGTAGGAGCGATTGAACTCAAGGCGGAAATCCGGGTTTCGGGCCTCTGGGGGGCCATCGGCCCGATTTGTGCCCAACTTCCGCGTGCTGCCATAACTCACCGGCTTGGTGGTGACTCTCATGTCCTCGAACGCGACATTATCTTGCTCTTCCTTAACCACTCGAGAGCTCCTTGAAATCTTCGCAGGTACACAGTCTTGATAGCCCGCTGCTGCCTCTTTATGTCGCCATCGCTCGTGATTATTTATGCAAGCAGTCCTCAAGATTGTGCATGTTCACTTATTGTGGAAACGAGATCAAGCGCGTATTCCCCCGGGTCTATGACAGCAAAGCCGTCTGAGATCACACATTCACCAAGCTCGCGGTGGAGGTGGTTTGGAAGACTAGAAAGTCAACTTGTAGGAAGAGATATTGGGAGGGGCCGGTTAGGAGGGAATAGCGAGAAACCGAGAATTGGGAGGACGGATCAGAAAGCCTCCTCCGCTGCCGCGGGGAGTACGGCCAACAAACGCTTCTCCCGAAAACTGTCGTGAGCATAGCCCTACTCCGATATCTCCTTCTGACCTCTGGCACCCATGATCCGAGCAAAGCAGACTTCGCTTTGAAACACGGGCGTCCGTTCAACACCGGGAAGATTTATTTTGGTTGTTTGCAATGAGATGGAAACATCATGCCTGGCACTAATGTAGGGCTCTTTCATTTCTCTCGCTACCCTCTGATGACTTTTGTTGAATAGGAAACTGTCGTCGTATTTTACTGACCACGCGGCATCATCCGGAAAGGCGAACGTGGGTCTGACTCCACATTCGTACTCCCTCATCACCCCTTTTCCCGCAAGCACCGAATTCTGAGGCCTAAAGAGTCAAGTGTGGAAAATCAACCCATACTCCTATCGCCGTGGAGCGATGGTACCGCAATACGGCACAAGATGTGATGGGTTCGATATTAGGGTCAGATATGGTGTATGTCAACGATCGTTTGAGGAAAGACAGGATTGATCATCCTCTCATCCACAGCATCAGAGTCCCGCCATCTCGTTGGTGGCGTTCGGCACAGCGGCAAAAATATATGTATTGGGTTATTGTTGGTGATTTGGCTGTATCAATGACTTGGCTGAAGGCTCCGTATATAAAAGCGATCCACATTCAAAACAAGGAAGTTCCTACTTCAGCTTTCGCTGCTCCTGCCCAATTCAAGATGGCTGACATCTCTTTGAGAGCAAGCCTTGTGGAGGGAATAATAGGCCCTCTTTTCCACGGTTCGTCGCTTCTTTCCCTGCACCTGAAGAAGCTGACGGGTTCAATCCCCAGGTTGTTTGGTAGGGATTGGGTGAGCCATTTTGCTTCATTCAATGAGGATTCAGTAGACACTGTCATATCCAGCTGTTTCGGAGTAACCTTGGCGCCGACGTGGAAGTACGCCAAATTCAACGACGACACACGATCGCTTCGAGCTGTGGTGAGTGTTCACTGCAGGATTTGTACTTCCGTGTGACTGAAATTAGATGGATGATCATCTTAGGTTGCTCTTTTATTGTGGGTGCTAGGATCGAAGCTCGACGGCCATGTTCGTTCATCCGTTCACCCAGCTCGCTGGTATTTGCGTGTACCATTCTGGATGGTCAAATCCTCAATTTCTACCTGGTACGTCGTTGGATCATGGTTTGATTATCTTTCAGTATGAACACTTTTGTAGCTCAAGAACTACGGAGGAATTCTCTCTGTCGATCGAATACCAAAGTACGTGCCACCTGAGCTGTAGTTGAATCCCGAGCTGACTGACGTTCTAACTAGGGAGTTCGCGGTGTTCGTGTTCTTAAGCGTTGTCGTAACTTTCATGTGAGTGTCTTCCGATGCAGAAGCCCATCAGGCCATCAATTACCGAGATGTCATAGTTCGGACTTCTTTCTCGTGTCGAGGATATGGCGTTGTGCGTTCCATCAATTGACTGTCCCAAGTTTGACCTTCTCATCCTATACCTATACCATTACAGTGCGGAGGGTCCATTGGTCGATGATTGCCTTGGCTGTGGGTACACTCAAAGTCTTCCTTGAGTGTCAGGCTAACAGAAGTCATCTCCCGACTCACAGGCATTAACTACTTTCGCGACATTAAGTACGTTCCCTCAATCTTGAGCCAGAGCGATTCTCAGGTATTTTCTTCATGCTTGTTCTAGTTGGCGGAGCGGGTGAGTAATTTGGTATTCCCATGTATTCCAAGAACCTCACGACTTCAAAGTGTTGTTCAATCAGCTCCTGAACATCCCTAGCGTTATGACCATTCTCACGAATGGCCTCTTTGACGGAAAGAAACACAAGGTAACTGAAAAATCATGATTCTGCTCAAGCACGGCTTTCGTTGATCAAACTTTCAGATCGCTGTGTCAGCCGTCAATCTTATGGCAGCCGCATCTCAAGCTCTCATAACATTCTGTCTCTGGTACTCTTTCAGAGCACATATGGATGAGGCCTCAACGTGAGCACTCCTCACATGTCATTGTGCCCGAGCCCTGTCTCCTAGTAACTCGACTTCCCCAGCACACCGCAACCCGTCTTTCGACGACTCGGCCTTATGGTGGTTATTCGTGGCACCTCCTTGACGCTCGCTCAGCTATTGCTCGTCATCCTTTATCTGGCCAGGCCAAATCAACTTTGGTGGTAAGCCTCACTCCCGTGCCGACGGACACAACTTTTGAAGGGTACCTTCCACCAGGTTCATCATTCACCAAGCTCTACCTCCACTGTATTATACGACTGCGAGTACGTCTCTGCCATCCATTTTCTCTTTTGAATTGACACCGAATATCTTCGTTCATAGTTTCTACGTGCGTAAATTGTTTTTAGAGGTTTGAAGAGAGCTCAGTTGGTGTTTCACAGCCTCAATATCCGCTTGGATCTTCAGGCACAACCAAAAACGGATGAAGAATCGCGAAACGACCGCGCCTCCGACGCCGGCATCGACGTTCAAGTGCCAACTCCCGCTGGGATTGACCCATTCATGGATTACATCAATCGCGTTCCGCGGCCAGATCCAGCACTGGGTGTACAACCCGTCGTGGCAAAGTCGGGGGGAGTTGGTGGCTTTCGGACCGGGCAAGGGGCTGATACGAAGGAGATTCGCTTGGAATGGACGCCGCCTCAAGACGAACTGGAGACGTCTCCCCCTGCGATCCGAAATTCGAGTCACCTGCCACCTGCTCTTACGCCGAACCGGTTGAATCAGGATATAAACCTATCTTCCGTGTTTGCGCCTTCAAAGGTACGTCCTGGTCTACCTCAGTGGCCATGTGTGGAGAATATAACTGCGGAACAGGAAGGGGAAAGTACAGTCTGCGTCGCAGAAAAGGGCACAGACGCGTATTACCGTCCTCGAGTGAGTAGGCCCCTTGTGGAGGTATTGCTGCCCTCTGATTCATTTTAGACTGTTCAACAGTTTCTCGGGATTTTCAAGTCGCGTGGTGGGGGATGAATCGACGATGTCGCTATGTTTGAGGGAGGGAGAACAAACAGATTGAAGCTGAGTGAATGTGAGGTCAAACAAACTTTCGAGGCCTATTGTCGCGAGTAGCGGGGACCTGTACTAGCACACAATCTATTCTGCACCGTAGAGTACTAAATTAGCTTCCTTCTTGCATATGCGATCCCAAATCCTTGCGTCCTTCTCCAACTCCAACTCCCACCTGGCAGATGCGAGGGTGGTTGGCCCGCTTGAGACAAACACGTTGAAAAGACGAGAGTCGATTATTCACCTGTTCATCATTATGACAACATCATCGTTGGAACTACGGGTGACGATATCAGAGCGTTCCCGACTGGAGCGTATCAAAACGGTATAGATCTAGTTGCCCGTACGATGTAGCATTCTGGCTAGCTATATCGGCTACGGACCCTGCCGTTCCGAAATGGGACCAAGTGCAGGTTTTCTTATTTCTTGGCAATCCCAGACCACAGCTCCGCCGAGCCTGTCCAAATGATCATGAAGGGCGCGATGTCATACCCGCCGTCCGCCCAGAGGATGTCGTGTCCACATAATCCATGCTAAAGGAAATTGCGTGGCTAACTATATGCCCAAAACTCAATAATCGTATCCTTCACCTGAAGCATGTCCCTACCCGACGATGGTAAGACTATCGTCACGGATAGGTCGATTCCAGACTAATGTTAATGATCTAGCGGCAGCACTGACGTATGGACGGCCAACGTGCAGGATCAGCTTCATCGGGCCCAACAATACCTCCGAATCAACGAGTGTTGGCGGTGGATGGACGTGAACGTTGAGGGGATTCCGTCGCATACTGATGGCCAAGTGCGCGACGTCCACCCCAGGCTCCAGCGGCGAGGTAGATGACACTGGATCGTCAGAACGGTTTTGTATTTAGATGATTTGCAATGTCCGGTTACGCCCGGCACAAGGGTAGCAGGTCTCCTTCCGTCGACATCCTCGTCATCCTTCACAAGCCCGCTTGAAATTTACCTCAAAGTTGAACATCTCCCATTCCACATCAAACACCTTCAAAGCCACCTACAACCATCCCTGTCCAAAACATCTACCGAATGGGCGGACCCGCTGTCTACGTACAAATGTCAAGGTGGTGTTTAAACACGGAGATCATCGTCGACTTTCCGTAGCCAAATGAAACGCTCAAAAGAGAAGATGCGCATCCTCGCGTGAGCTCAAACTTGTGGGCTGTTCAGTCGAGGTAGAACATGTAATTCACGATCTCTTCAAAGTCTGTAGAGGTCGACGATAGCTGTAAAAATATAGGGAGGGGGGGAAACAGTGAGACAGGAGTCTTTGACAAGCAAGAAATGAAGAGAGACTTCGTTTAGACATTCTTGGGCTATCTGCTTCGAGTATGATGGGTAGACTAACGAGAGAACGGGATGTGGAGATGAAGATGGCGGTGGTGGAGGTGGAGTATTTTTTGGGCTATCCTCGGACTCAGCGTCATGATCAACGACCGATCTCACGCCAAAACTAGTCGGAGGATTTATACACTCTCCTTCTCAGATTGGCAAATCTGCGTCAGGAAAGGATGAGATGGGAGAAGCAAAAGGGTTTCGTTGGATCGAGGGCATGATATCGATGATGGTACAAGAGACTGTTGGACCGGCCCGGCACGGTGTCTTGTTGAAATTTTCGAAAACGTGCCCGCGGCTACTAGGCTCCTAAATACACCGACGTCTCCGACCTCATTATTGCTCATACAACTTGTTTATCGTCCACCAAGACCGTTAAACCAAGAAATATAGATCCAACCTCAACAAATCATGGTGAAGATGAAGCACGGGAGGAAAGTGGGTCGACCGAGAGCCCTGCACTGTAGGTTACCGAATTGGCATCATTTTCGCATGAACTCATGATGAACGTTCCTCTCGTGTCCTTCCCAGCTTTCAACTCAAACCAGGCTCGAAATCAGGTCGAAATTAGCACTTGAAATTCCCCTAATTTTGACACAGAAGTACCGTCATACAAGCACCGGTCTCGTTCGGGAAGGAAGATTTGGAGACGTTTTGCAATCCGGGTTTGTACATGAGGCTTTGACAGGTGGAAGGTTCTCACAATGCCTGTTACTTGTGCATGACAGACCGTGGAGGTTCGTGCGAGCTGTCTGGTCAACATGAGTGTAATCTCTTGTCGCTCAACACCCACCGATTCTTGAGCCAAACGGTACGAGCTGTTTATTGTTGAACTCTTATCGTATGGTACTGAAGTGAAATCAGGAATGTCACAACCGACAGACTTCGGCGACACCCTCTCCAGTGGAATCCAGGATGTTGCTGCTCTTCTTCCTCTACTAGGCACAGAACAGTGTGAACGACATGTAGGCACTGCGCTGGAGAAGGGTTATATATATGCAGCAGCGACACCTCTGTCGATTTTTGGGAGCCTTGGGATCGTGAAAACAGCCTTTGCGACCCTTTTAGCTACCACGACAAGACCTTTTTACGGCGGTGGCTGGTTGGATGACGCCGGATTTGGGACTACGGGCTCCGTCTCCTCTCTGGTCACCCTGGTGAAAGGCACGAAACAGTACGGAGCGGAAGTCCATCTGAAGCGCCTGATGGAGGAGCAACATATCGACGATCCCGATTTGATTGCTAGTATCGAATGGTTCGGTTGGGAAAAGAGAAAAACCGTAGACAGTACGGCCTCGACATCATTTGTACGTGTAAAATATGCTTCACAGAAGGCTTCGCGTTGACACACAGGCCTCTATAGCTCCCCCCCTGCTCCTGGAACGTTTCTCTCATCTTAACCTCATCGCTCTCATCACTCATCAGCATTTCACCCTACCTCTATCTCATCCACAACAGTTGGAGCAGCGCGACGTTGTGGTTGTTTCCCCTTCTACGGTCCTTCGGTGCCTTGCTCTGCGTGGTGTCAATACAGTTTGCACTTCAGATTAGGATCCACCGTATCACCACAACCAGTTTGCTGCTTATGAAGGCACGCAAGAAATCACCTCTTCCGACTGGGGAAGCTAACAAGGACAGAGATAGGCTTCTGGAGGCACGGTTGCGCGACCTCCGGCTTGAGCTTTCTGACCGGGAGAAGCAAGCTGATGGTGGAACGGGGGACAGGACAGATCTCCAATCTGTAGCTGAGGCCCACAGTCCATCACAAGATATCCTTCTTTCCCTCCTCCAGGTCATTCTCATTGTTGGGATTGGCATGATCATCGCTGGGTACGTCGGTTGTTTTAACATAGTCGGCCGAACACATGTAGATGCTGGTCCCTACGTGTGGTTCGGGATGGAAACCCTTCTTGCAGTACTTCGTATTGCGTTGTGGGGAGGGAACCCCCGCTGGGACGAGGGTGGCACAGGGATGACTATGCAACTGGCATTACAAGGCAGGGATGTCATACCCGAGGTGAAAACCTCGGGTAAACCTGCACAGTCAACCTACCCGCCTCATGTTGTAACAGAGGGTAGTCCGGGCGATCCAAAAACTCCTATTGCGGCTTTCCCCCTCATAACCACTCCCCAGTTTCTCTCCCAGCTTTATGAAGCTTCCAGGGCTACGCGGGGGGAATGGGAAGAGCTTACTGCGGCGTCATTGATCGTCGAGAACATAGAGAACTTTCTTGCTGCCAGTACGCCGCATGTAGGCCCGCTGCCCCGACTCCAGTCAGAGGAGCTGAAGGGCATCTCGCTGTATTGCGCAATTGTTCCCGACAGAGAGAGGAAGCTCCTCTGTATGACTGCTTGCCGCGATGACTCGAGATGGGTCTCTATATCGATTTTCGCCGATGGGAACACCCTTCCGTATGCCATCTACACCTCACGCTCTCGAGACCTTCTTGGGACTCGGGCGCTTCTAGTCGATTTGCAAGACAAGGTACAAACTGACTCGACCACAGTCATCGACCAACAAACCTCTGATCTTCTCATTGACTACTCTTCTCGTCTGTTCAATCGCTTGTGTATGGTCGATGACTCTGTCGATCAACTACCCTTGTCGTGGACTATGACCCTTCCCCCCCTTCCCAGCTCGGAAAACATGCGGAAATCGATCCCCTTGACTGCACAGGACAAAGCATACATCCAAATACGCCAGATCCACGACCTGAAAAGGGATTACTGTCTGTCGCGGGAGAACATGGTCCTTGGGGTCTTTCCACGTAACTTTACGGAGGAGCGTCATGACGAGTTGACCGAGTGGGCACTCATACTTGATAGCGCCGTCATGGAGGTATATCTTCATATCCTCGAAAACCAATACATCCAGTCTTGGTCATTATCCCCCCCTCAGTCCCGTCGACTCGCATTGGAGTGGATCCGCAGTATGGAGGAGCGAATTTCTCTTGAGAAAGAGTCTTGTCAGAGGAGACACGGAGGGGTACCCCGGAAGTCGCAACTAAAATCGTCCCAGTACCAGGTGGAATACAATCAGCTGGTGCAGGAGCTTCGATACTTGCGCCAACTACCTGTTGGTGATACCGTGTTGAAAGATTGGAAAAGAATCATTGCTATGCTCGTGGATGAGCCCAATGCAACACCCGCCGTCTCCGAATTATTTGCACGCCCTCTGCTGCAAAGGCTGAACCTCAGCCCCATTCGTAGTCTCTTCTACAAGAACCCCAGTGGTGATTATCGTAATATGATTGGCTGCATACGGTCATCTCTACGCCGTTTGCGTGGCCTTAAAGCGTCGTCCTTGCACGACCGCATCAATCCATGGGGTCCAGGATCCCCTGACTTCAGTCCGCCATACACGTTTGTCTCCGAACTGCCAACAACAACCGCAAAAGCGTTGGTCGACCAGTTCGAATCAATTCAAATGATCCACCTGTGTACCTTCTCCGCTGTTACGACCTCTGATACCCTTCGCCTTCTTGACACCATCTCTCCCTCGCCATCACTCACAACTGTGGCTTTTCTCTACGAGGTATTCGACAACCATGATACCCTTTTGGTGTCGGTCATCCTGCAGCGGCATCGAGGGATCATATGTCTCGCGTTCCAAGAATGCACCTTCGCCGACAGGCCCCTCATCGACGACAGCATCACCGCAAACCGTCGAAAGTGGAAAGAAGAGGCAACTAGTGGTGGCGTATTCACATATAGCGTTGGATGTGAGATTCGTCCTGGGGATTACACGGGCAACACCCCCTTTGCAATCCACCACCACGATATCGTGTTGTCGGACCTTGCAGACCTTTTCGCGATGATATATATCCCTCATGATGGAAAAGTGGTCCCAAATCTAGAGCTACAGGCATACGCGCAGGATATTACCCTTGTTGCTACGCTCACGCCCTCCGACAAAAGTGCAGAAAGCGGTGGCTGCGATGGCGACTTCACGACTCAATCCGACGTTGAAGTGTCCTACGAGTTCCGGTCCGTCACGATTGCAGGTTTCCCCGATGTTAAGGCAGGTTCTTATGAGCTTCGTATCCGACAAGTTAGACATAGAGTGCAATACATGTTCAGGAAGCTCACGATTGACTTCATCGCGGCGTCTGATCGAGTCGAGCCTCCTGTTGAACCCGGAGTGGAAAGAAGGTTAGTGCCGGATGAGTAGGTCACTTTTTGTACGAACTAGTACTTGGTTGTTACACGCCATGACTGATGTTGAGTCCAACTGAATCCGTTTGATCGCTGAAGCCTTCCTTTTCGTTCCAAGTCGATCTCAGGTATACAAACGAGGTTTCTTCTGTTTAGTCTTATTCATACGCCAGTCTCTAATAACAGCTCCGTGGTCAAACGCTGGAAGCTACGTCTCTCTCCTGTGTTCCGCGTCCCCTTTTTCCACTTAAGTTTCATAAGTATGTCACTATACTAATACGGAGGTCGCCACTCTCCGTGAATAGCCTGTGTATACCGGAAGACATTCTTAAATTCAACTCTACGAAGGATGTCAAAGCGATATTTGAACATGGAAATCGATGTCGACTTTCCGTATCTCGATGGTCGCCTCGGGAGAGAAGAGGTGTAGCATCGTGAGTAATGAAATCCTGTACACAAGCCATCCTGCACTGTACTAGGCATCCTAGTTTCTTTTTCGTCGCTACGTAAACTAGTATCCTTTTCATTCTCGCGTACACGCTAGCGATTGTAACTCTTGAGTCTTTCCCTTCTTAGCGTGAGTCCCAACGTTCAAAAACTGCTACCCACTAACACTCAACGTCCTCGAGTTTTCCCGGGTCTAATTCGGCTCATTCTGCCTCTGTGATACTTTTGAACCTACGCCACCGCCCATTTCAGCAACATCGATCCGTCGTTCACGTATCAAGTACTCCATGTAGCTGCTGGAACCCGTTTCCTCCGCTTTCTGAAATGCATATCGCAACCCATCCTGATAATTTACTAGTATCGGATCAACAGCGTGAATATTTCGGAGGGTATCGAGTATAGCTGAGCAAGTGGGGTAGTCGCAGATAGGATCCATGTGCGTTCGTGAAGAAGTGATGCACGTCCAAACCGTGTTCACGAGTGCAGGGGTGAAGAGAGTTTTGAGCGAATCACCATGTCGTCGAACCCACGCCTCCCAGTGAGGTGGAGGTGGACCCAGTCTGACAACCATCTCAGCAACCAGTTGCTGGACAGCCCCGCTGGTCGAGGCGGAGTTGAGCCACGCGATTGCGCCGCATGCGACCTCCATCCTCTCCTTCTCGCCGTGTTGTATCGGACTGATTTGCGTGGGTCGCAAAGACGGCGTTTCAGCGCTCGGGCGGAAGGCAGTCCGCTGCCTACCCATGCCTAATACCCGCCTGATGGCGAACCAGCCTTTTTCGAAGAGGCGAAGCACAGTGTGAATAGGACGATAGAGGATCGGTATGCGATAGGGGGAGTTAACTGCGAAGGCGGTAAGGAAGACAGTTGCAAACTTGCAACTTAGATGGCGAGTACGCCTATTGTAACGACGATGACCATATATCCTGCAGATGGGTCGAGAGCAAACACAAAAACGAGTATTCCTATTGCAAAGACTCCTAATGAGAAGTGGACGAGAACGGGTAGAATGCCCACAACCTCTGGCAGTCTCCATTTCAAGAGACTGGCGTAGCGGGTGACGCGTTAGGGCACGATCTTGTTTACTGCCGGACGCAGGAGCCAAATAGAGCTATGAGAAAGTTTCAAGGTTTAGAAACCAGGAGTTGCAAGTCAACCTTGGGCAAAGACCCACCTGAAGCCATTGTTTGACCAAAACTGAAATGACCGCGGTACCCACTGCAAGCGCAAGGCTGAGATATCCAAGAGCATTGGTAGCGACATCTGTGTCTGAGTGGGTCCGGGTATTCGGCCCGACGCTTGGAAGTGGTACGAGGCTGATCGCAGTGGCGTTTCCAGCGGCACGAAGTGGAATGACTTGTTCCACAAGAAGCCGGTTGGTGATTTGTGCTTGGTCTGGTTCCAATCTTTGACTGGTCTGAGCCACAAGAGTCGCGATAATGCCTGCTGAAAGGGCAGCCTATGGCCAAGATGGTCAACGACCTTTCACAGACAGGGAACGGAAGAGAACTCACGAAAACTCGTACCGAATCGATGGTATCTCGGAAGTCACCAATCATATCGTCGTCAAAGTGTTCTGCTTATTTGGATATAAGCACTCCAGATGGGTGCTTCTTCGTCAAACCTGGCATCGCCTTGCGTTTTTTTGGCGTTCTCAAGTTCAAGGTTGGACTCATCTTGTTCATCTGCGAGTCGCACTGAATCAATCTCCTTGGACCAAGGCTCGAGTTCAAGAGAAACAACTTTACCACGACGTCGTTTTAACTTAGCGGGGTGAAGTAGAGCTGCTTTTCGGGTTGCATTCGACCGTTTCGCCGGAACAGTATCTTCATGGTTAGTGTTGTTCTCAGTGTGCACAGGAGGAGTCCTGTAGGGAAGAATTGGTGAATATTGACATGAGCACCCGGATTACAGTGTATGTAACAATTGAACTAGCCTGTTTTCCGAGGGTCGAGCAGACATAGCAGTAATTCTGAAGTCAAGAAAGGGACGCGCTTCTGGGGTTGTATTTGTGCACTCGATAGGCCAAGATTTCTGGGGGGTGGGGCAGCGGTGGGAATATAGCGATTATCGTCATCGTCGAGTCTAACTATATAACTCGAAGCGCCCGTTAAAAATTGCTGTTACTCAATGACGAAAAGGGTGAACACTCATCGCCATCCGCTGAGCCAATTGGTGGCGCCAGAAAGTCCGATGGGATCAAGCTTCTGTTACAGTAAGCGGACCCATTACAGTCACATTAGAGATTGATCATGTTTCACGCCGAGATGGCGTCGTGAGCAATCGATCCCTGCAGACTCGGATAGGCTCTGAGCAGGATCGCAGAGACCTGTCGAGATTCGAGGCTTGATGCACGAACAATAGTGGACGATTTCGCCACTTTTAGAAGGTACAGCACTCGAGTAGTCGGGGCGAGCATAGAGTTTTGGAAATTGCTAGTGCTATGTTGGAAGTCGAGGGTTGATAGATAGGCGCGGATCTAATTGGCTGGGGGCCTTTCGAATTTCACTCGTGGGTCGGAGGTTTGCAGCCTACAGGGATCGTCAGAGCCCTCACGGATTCTAATCTACCTGTAGGCAAGAGTGAATACAACTTCCTTCGGGTTGTTGATACTGATTTGACTATGGTGATGGTCGATCTCTTCGAATTTATAGTCAGCTTGAAGCTTTCTTCGTAGAGCTTGGCCGTCTCCTGGAGGTTCAAGGGGAGTGGCCACTGGCGAAGTTGTCGTGGTCAGAGTCAGAAAAAGTCCCGGGCCTGAGCCGGACCGTGTCGAGCGAAAGCCGCAGTTCTTGTGTTTTCACACGGTCCATGACTCCGCATTCCGGCTTGGGTGTACTGTCGACACTCCAGAGCCAGGTGTCGTCTCCAGAGTTCTATCTCGTTCTTTACATTCGAATCTACGAAATTTTCTCTCTCAGCGTAGTCTCAAACGTTCAACATGGACCAAATTTTCCATCACATCAAACCCCAGGCAACGAAAGCACCAATGACCCAGATTACCTGCAGAGAGCACTCAGAACGTGAATATTTCCTCCATTCTCAACTCAAGAACAATCTCGACACGCTCAGAGCGCAGAAAACGACATGGATCTATTCGAGGACTACATCGAGCGTCTACGTGTGCCGTGAAAGACGATTTTCCAACACAACCCTGCTCGATATAGGTCTCTACTTTCTCCCATTCGAAAACCCCCTACAGACATCCTTCGACGCATATTCGGCTTCGCGTGCATCGTGGATCCCCAGGAGAACGATTTCCGTGAACCGGCAGCCCCATTTCATCTTAGTAGTGTTTGTGCGAGGTGGAGAGAAATCGTCTTAAAACCGCCCGTGTTTTGGGCTAACATCTCCCTCGACATGGAGGAGCGGACGCGTTACCCCATAACCCTTCTTCTTGAGCGCTCCGGTCAGCATGTTCTCTCACTTTGATCTAGTGGGGCGAGCAACGATGTATTTTGCTTGTTGATCGAACACGCAACTCGATGGCGCGAGGTGGACTTCATGGGGGTGGGCGGCCAAACGCTTGACATCATGGTTGAGGCGGTTGAGGTTCCCAAGCTGGAAACCACTACCTTGTCGCCAACGCACGCCGCAACCATTTTCAGAAGCTCGATTCAATGGTCTACAGACCTAACTTGGACCAATTCGAACCTGTTACCTCCGACCTCGAAACGCTTTTCATCCAGCCGGGTTGTGCAGATGGATTTCATGCTTCACCATATGATTTCATCCGTGAAGCTCCTTTCCCTCAACAACCTCACTATCTCCTTCCTGGAACCCTTGTACTCGATACACAGAGAGGCACTCATATTCGAAGTAGAGTCATGGCCTCGTGACGTCTTCTTTCAGATTATGGACCGTTCAGGATGATGTCAGCCCTGAAGGAATGCCTATCACAGAATCAGAGGTCGTTTGGTACTCAGTTTCACCCCATCCGTCCGCTCGTTTACCCTATGCGAACCGTTCGTACCCAGCCATGAAATATCCAACAGGGCCCCCGGTTATAGGGGCCGCCAACTTCATTTGACCCAGCCATCTGAGAGGCTCTTCAAAACAGTCTCCGAGTCCCTTCTCCGACGTCTCAAATCCTCTTTGTTCGGAGGAGACGTGTTCTCTGCGGTTCTCCCCTCTTTCCCAAACTCGCCTACCTCAAGATCGGCGTTTGAGCTTTAACCGATCTGGTAAAGTCCAGGTGGGAGAGACAGAACAACGATCTTACCGCGTACGAGCGGAGAGGTTGAGGACCCCCGTGTTGCATGTCATCGATTGGGCAGTGGAGGGAACGATTTACGAGCCGCTGAAGAGACTGGACGATGAGGGAATGGTGGTCACGATCATTGGGAATAAAGTGTTCTATGTGAAGAAGGAAAGCGGTGTCGCATACGTTACAAGTAATCGCTCCTCAACTATGCTCAACTTATCGCCAATATTGCCTCTTTGAATCTCTCCTAGACGTGCTTCATGATGTGATCTCCTCGATAGATTGTTGCCCTGTGGGGCATCTGTATCGTGATTGTCGATTGCACAAAAGCTCATATACGTTTCAACCATTAAGGTCGGAAACCTCCCACGAATTGGTCGTTAGAATCCTGTAAGAGAGCCGTTCATATCCAGCGACACCATAAACCCGCTTACGGTACACTTATATGGGTGTGTGCAGGAGGCGGCGGTCCAGGAGGCTGGGTGATAGAAGGAACGATGATCAGATAACCACCGAAACCGACCGATTGCAATTACTCACCGGTGCATAACCCCCGCTTTCCTGTTTTCCATATCCATCGTAGGCCGGAGGCTGAGAGTTCGGTGGCGGGTATTGCCCTGTAGGTGGTTGATATCCTGCGCCCTGGGCCTGAGGACCAGACTGTTGTCCATACGGCTGCTGGCCTTGGTACCCATGTGAAGTTGGATCACCTGGACCGTACGGGCTAGCCTGGTTCTGGTTCTGATTTTGGTTGTAGTTGGCGTTGTTGTGTTGGTCTTTTTTTCCAAACGGACTCCAGTTGATGTTCCCTCCACCGAATAATGGTTTTCCTCCTCCAGCACCTCCAGCAGGTCCATAAGATGTTGTAATAGTGCCCTTTTTAGCATTACGCCGCCGCATCATGTATGTGCATAATAGCAGGAGCAATGCAACGAATACAACGCATCCTACGAGACAAAATCGCTCGTTCAGTTTTTCCCCCCCAGAATTGTTTTGAATAACGCACCAATTACAATCCCTGCAACAATCCGTCCTGTATGAGACTTACGCCTCGTAGCGGCTGCTTGCGCGAAAACAGGTCGAATTTGAGAGGTAAAAAGTAAGGAAAACAAGACTGTAGACGTGAAATTCGTGAGGGTCATGGTCATGGTGGTGAAGGGTTATCGCTTCGAACGTCGTGGATGGAGCATGGTCGGCCTTATAAGAAGAGTCATCTCAAGCTAATTTTCCAAGACATTCTTCGGTTCAACCGTTCAGGGGATATGATGACGTCACAAGTGTGGCCACCGGAGTCTGGACAACTTGGAGGCGAAAAAAATCTTTCATTGAAATTCCGCAGTCCGCAGCAGTGACTCGATGATATCGACCCTCATGTGCACAAGGCCACCTAGCTCAAAGACTTGCTCGCATCTCGAGCTTCTGAAGATCTATTCTGGACAGCAACGAGGTGCTTATACTCGGACAATCAAGAGGTGACCGGTGATCTCTACTCAGCTCGGTGATCCGTTAGCGATAAAGCCGAAATATATTAAGTACCCCGCAGTGAGCGAACCCACACTCAGAAATTGGCGATTTGCTATCTATATCTGAAGGTCAAATCTTCGAGTGTTCAGATCTAAATGAGTCGGCGACCGAACCTCAAATCCGTGAGCACTGTTAGTGAGTCGAAGTTGGAGGGACACAAGCCATAGTTATTGTGGACGCGCAGAAAGCGTGCTAACTCACGCTTAAGTCCGTACAGTGCAGGATGAGATATGTAGGTTCCATGAGCCATAAGTTTCCCGAAATTTTGGCCGATGCCGACGTGCACCCAACCCAGCATTCGCTCGCCTTCCGCTCGTTTTCGCTCAAGCAACTCTTTCACCTCCCGCCACGCCGCCATTGGAGATCCTCGAGCAAAGTGTCGAGTAATCGAGAATAAATTAGAGGGTATATGGTGGATATTCCTACACGCAGCGTCCATGCTGCCACCCGAGAACGATAAAATACTGCTGTGCCTTCGTTACGCACTCATTGCAATCGGTTCGGCGAAAGAGCAGGCATGAACCTCGTATTCTGACTCACAGGAGAAAACAAATCCGAATCGTCCTGAGGCCGAGGTGGCGTCCATTCCATACGTATCTCCTTTGTATCAGCTCTTCGCTCAGGTCGAAGGTCACCAGGTACTTCAGCGACTCTCTCCGTCTCGACGGGACGCGTTTCTAACGCTGAAACTGGTTGTCGAGCGTGATTAATGTGTTCCATGGATGGGCTACCCCCGGCAGGGGTCGACACTCTAACGTAGACGCCGGGTTCGAGGACACTGTCCCTTCGTGATTCTTCGTCCGGTCGTGGTTGTTCTAGCAGATCCAAGCGGATATTGAGCCTGTGGGACACCGACTGAGTACCTTCCAACTTAGAAAGTTTAGAACGAATCACGCACGTGGAAACTACGAATGGGGAGAGTCAGCTTTGATCTGAAAGAGGAACCGATGACGGAGACGTACTAGCAGTCGTGTAATACAGAGGAGGCAAAACTTGGTGAATGATCGTCCTGTTGGAACACACTCTTCATGATTAGCGTCGTATCTGCCGGCACGGGAGTAAAACTTACCACAAAAGTCGATCTGGTTGAGCCAGATAAAGAATGACAAGCACCAGCTGAGCGAGTGTCAGGAAGGTGCCACGGATAACCACAATAAGGCCTAGTCGTTTGAAGATAGGTTGCGGTGTTCTTGGGGAAGTTCAGTTAGAAGATAGATTCAACCACGACGGTATGCGAGAATCACTCACGATGAGGATTCATCCATATGTGATTTGAAGGAATACCACAGACACAACGTTATGAGAGCTTGAGATGCGGCTGCCAAAAGATTGACGAGTGAGATAGTGATCTAAGGTTTGGATTCAACGAGTGCCGCGCGTGAGGAGAACCGGGTGGTTTAATTCAATCACCTTATGATCTTTTTCGTCGAAGAGACTGCCCGTGAGAATGGTGGTAACAACGGGGATTTTCAGGAGCTGATCGAACAACACTTCGGAGCAGTCCGTGAGGCTCCCATAATACACAGAGAATACTATATTACTCACCCGCTCCGCCGACTAGAACGCGCATGGAGAAGAATCTTGAGAGTCAATCTAGCCAAGGAGTAAGCGGGCGTACTCAATGTCGCGAATGTAGTCAATGCCTGTCAGTCGGAAGACAATATCGATTAGTCTTGCACCCCAGCAAGATCCTGAGTGTACCCACAGCCAAGGCGATGATCGACCAATGGACCCTTCGCACTGTAATGGAAAAATACATTGAGAGGATGCTGAAGGGGAGTGTCATTTGAGAAGACGCACAACGCCATATCCTCGACACGAAACAGAAGTCCGAACTGTGAAGTCTTAGTAAATGACCTCACGGGTTTCCATCTGCATCGGAAGACTCACATGAAAGTTACAACAACGCTTAGGAACACAAACACTGCGAAGTCCCTAGTCGGTACGTCAGTCGGTTTGGGACTTGACGCCAGTTCGAGTGATCCGCGTACTTTGGTATTTGGTTGATAGTGACGACGTTTCCATAGTTCTTGAGCTGAAACAGTGTTCGTACCAGGAGGGAACAAAGCATATCCCAACGACGTACCAGGTAGAAACTGAGGACCTGACCATCCAGAACGGTACACGCAAATACCAACGAGCTGGGTGAACGTATGAACGAGTATGGCCGTCAAGCTGCGAGACTAGCACCTACAATAGGAGAGCAACCTACATCTAGTTGTCAGCCACCTGTCAGTACAGATCTCGAAGAGAGCACTCACCACAGCTCGAAGCGATCGTGTGTCGTCGTTAGATTTGGCGTAATTCCACGTCTGGGCCAAGCATACTCCGAAGCAGCTGGGTATGCAGATGGTGTCCAGCTAATTATCATCGAACGAAGCAGAATGGCTTACCCGATCCCCATCAAACAACCTGGGGATTCACTGTGTCAGCCCTTCTCCAGGCGTTGGGAAATAAGCAACATACCGTAGAACAAAGGTCCAAAATTTTGAGCGAAAATATCTGCAAACTGAGAAGAGCCTGCCATCTTGAGTTGGGCAAGAACGGCAAACCTAGTAGGGAAGGATCTCTGTTTCGAGGGTAAATCATGGTTATTATATACGGTGCCTTCGACCATCTTCTTTGGCCTCGAGTCAGTCGTACGCCATATGGTACAGTCAATTGAACGATGAAGCCGCTGTATAATTCTTGTCGCTATGTGAGAGTCCACAGACGGCACGGCAGACGCAATGAATGGGAATCCGACCAGTCAATTCTTTTCCTCAACCCAACGTTGGATGATATTCACCAGTCTTTTCCGCATCCTATCCGACCAAATTTAGAATCCCCACGGCCATCAAGTCCTCCCGAGTTTCCATTGCTATGCTGTGTGATTGATTATCAATATCTCACTGTGAAGACGTCCTTTTACGCCTTAGTCTCACGATTCGATATTCCTCGCCATCGTGAGCGCCGAGCGCTACCAAATTGCGGGAGGAGAGATGATGCAAGGTTACAGATCGCCAGGGATGGCACCCACGCGTTGGCTGATGATGTTGCATAGATAGCAACAAGGCGGCAAATTTCTCTGTTGAACAAATAGCATGAGAGAGCAAGGAGAGATGACTTACGAGCTCCTTACTGACGTCCTTCAGACCCTCCCTTCCCGATATCCTCTGCCTCTTCAATCGATCTTTCTAACTCCTCTATTTTCCTGGAAACTGCCTTCCTAGCGCTTGCCCGAGTTCTCCTGCGCTCCGTGTCGACCTCCGTGTCTAGCGTTGCGTCGTCCGCCTCTCGTATTGTGTTCCTTCATCTCCTCCTCCTCCTAGCACCTCTTCCTGCGTATGAATTCTAGAGGCTGTGACTCGAAACACGAATCCTTGATTCGCTTGTAACCTCGCTGTAGACATCCAGCATTCGAAAACGTTCATTTCCAATGCGAGCGTGGTGGATGTGTGATTCGACCCATCTTATCATCACAACATTCGGGGCACGTCAGCTTGTTGAAAGTAGCAATCCAAAGGGAAGAGGAACGATTTGAAGGGGTAAATATCCTGGGTTGAACTTGGTTTAATTCTCGCTTCCACTAGAGTCAACTTGCTGAATCTTGAGGACGGCTGGTATTAAGAGCGAGCAGTGATGGCTTCAAATTGTGGATAATTTGACGTTTGTGAGGATGTTGGAGGCTCTCGAGTGATGAAGAAGAACGAGTACATCATAGGACCTTAAAGGACATGAGGGAACATTGAGAGCCATGCCGCCTAGCCAATGGACTGTGGCAGTACGCGGAAGTCGGGCGTCGGTCGGGGCCGACAACATGCCAAAGCTGCATTATGAACGCGGATTTCCGACTGGAAATTTGAAATCGCTTCCATCCTTTCTTCCATCCTCGCCTCCACGATGACTACCAAAACCGCCCTCATCATCGGCGCAGCAGGCCAGACCGGGGGGTCACCTTCTCAAGGAATTGCTCGCATCCCCTCATTTTAACTGAGTTTACGAATACGGTCGAAGACTCACCAATGTGGAATCGTTGACTGACGGAAAAGAAAAGCTCGAACACTAAGAAGATGATGGAAGCTTAAAGGGAGGGAACTGGGATGTGGTTTTCATAACGTGGGTTGAATTATCCTACTACATATTACTGACATTCCCGAACCCTGATATCCTACCTACAGCTCGGAACGACCAAAGCCAACGCGGGTAGCGCAGAAGCCTTTGAGAAAAATGAGAGAGAGTCAGTTGGTTGAGGAAATGAGATACATTCCCCGCTATACAACTCACCTGAACACAGATACGTGCTTCGAGCAGCAAAGGCAGCCGAATCCAGCGATTCGTCCCGTCCTCGACGCCTTGTTTGTTCAGTGATGTTTTTCCGGAATCTCCTCAAGTGTGCTAGACGTGCTGTTGTTCCCGGGTCACCCGAGAGCTTCACGCAGACGCCTCGAGCGCTCCCTCCAGGTCAAGAGATTGTCAGTAATCTCTGAGTCAATTGGTTGTGCACCATCCACTTACTGTCTGAGTCGTACAGGGTTCTACGTTCCTTCGTGAATCGTAGCTAGAAGACCTCGGGGGAATGATGCCGCCTATCAAATTATCCCTCAACTGTGACGTTTGGAAGCTGCACTAGGCCTGCACGGGGGCGTCTTGGGACCTCCAAGACCGCCGATCCAGTCGTCTTCGCGCGTGAAAGCATTACTCCGTGCGACCTTCGACTATCGACTGTTGAGCGGTCTCGAGAACTCTGTGCATTCATACCGTCGAAACCAACTTGTACATCAGCGGCAAGCAATCACATGCCAGTCATTCCGGCCATTCCAACGACCGACAGTCTCCACTGGGTAGGCGCTCACTGTCGTGTATACCGTAAATGTTTGCCGTTGTGTTGGCCGAACCGTGTCAGGTGGTGATCACAGTCCTGAACAGCTTTTTACAGCTGTTTGCGAATCCCTAGAATAATTCGCACGACACCGACCTTTGATGATCTGTTTACAACCAAACAGATGCACATGGCCAAATTTCTAGCTCAAGTGAGTGACTACGCACCATATTGGCTTCTCGTGGCCAAGTTCACTAGCCCATGACCATTGCACAACTCCAGAATGCTTTTACAGCCTTTTGGTCGCGGTGGTCGCGGTTGGATCGTGTCAGTCAATCTTGAGTCGCGTCAGTCGCCACGCGATATCATTCAGTTGGCCACTTGGACCTAAACAGATCAACGAAGGTGGGGTCGTGCGAAATTATTCTAGGGATTCGCAAACAGCTGTACCACCGCCTCCATCTCACAACCTCGAAAGTTCCCTTCTCTCTTCTGTCCGGTGGATGCGTCGTTCTTTGTGCTCCTCTAGCTGAGTCAACGACGCTCATACGATTGACTGTCTCGGAAGACAGCCCGCGAGCGCGATGTCTACACAGAACGGCTATCCTGGTTGGGGTCCGCAGTACAATCACAGTGCAGCGTCACAGAACCTGAACTACGGAGGAGATCAGAACCTCAGTTACGGAGGAGATCAGCACATCCACCATTGGGGAGGCCAGCACATCAACCATTGGCGAGATCAGCGCATCAATCATCAGGGTCGAGTTGGTCAATTGGTCAATGGGGAGGTGAACAGCGCAGGTCGAGATTTTGTAAACAATTTCTACACGCTAGTTGGCAATTGTGAGTCGCGGGTCATTCCTTTCGACACAAGTCGTTCTAAAGCTGGCTCTTTTACAGCAAATAGAAGTATCTGGGACATGATTTCCGGTGTAGGAGCATCTCATAAAGCCGAGCAACAGTTCGAACGAGGTCATTGTCTCCAGGGAACCCGCGAGAAACTTCTCAAAGCCATTTTCGAATGGTTGTCAGCGAAAGGGGAGGTCCCTCCTATCTGCTGGCTTTCAGGAGCTGCCGGTGTCGGAAAATCTGCGATTGCTATGACAGTCGCCGAGGCTTGTGAGAAGGAAGGTGACCTTGTATCCTCATTCTTCTTCTTTCGGTCCGACCCAAAACGCAGCAACCCTTCCGCCCTCTGGCTGAGTATCGCATTTGGTCTTGCCTCGACAATACCGGTCATGCGAAGTGCCATCGAGCAGAGGATCTATGCGGATCCCATGGTTCTCGAAGCCAGGTTGGAACACCAGTTCCGTGATTTAATCCTCAGCCCTGACCCGACGTGGAACTGGGAAGGAGGGTTGTGGGGGTTTGTCAAGGAACTTTCGGGTGTGGTGTCAGTTCCCAGAGTTGTTGTCATCGACGGTCTCGACGAATGTGGAGATGAGCCAACCCAGTTGCGCATTCTCTCCATTATTCAGTCTGCTTTCCAAGAAGTACCCCACTTTCCTTTGCGATTCTTGATATGCAGTTGTCCAGAATCATGGGTCAGGGAAGCTTTTGCGGATGAACCCCTCCATCAATTCACCAGGTTCATCGCTCTTGATGATTCCCTAACGGCCCGCGAAGATATCCGGCGTTATCTCATCTATCACTTTCGGGAAATCACCACCGATCGGAAGTATTGACAAGTCCGATTCCCGAGTCCCTGGCCTTCGAAGGGAGATCTTGAAACTTTGGTTGAATGCAGCTGCGGTCAGTCCATTTATGTAGCAACTGCCATCAAGTTCATCCGGCTTGCGTCCAACTACCCCATAACACAACTTCGTATCATCCTCGACAATGCCCTGGCTCATCGGTCCAGGACATATCTATATCCCGAGCTCGATGCACTTTACAATCTCATACTTGGTGCCCACCCAGACCATGAGGAACTTCTCCCTGTCCTTGCAGCCATCCTTGTGCTTCCAGATGGTGTAAAATCTCCAGCCTGTATCGAGATGTTGCTTGAACTGCCTGTGGGACAAGTGGATCTGACGTTGCGAGTAATGCACTCAGTACTAAACATTGGGGGCTGGGAGGATGACATCAAGCTATACCACACCTCGTTTCGAGATTATCTGGCCGAGCAGACAAGGTCACATCATTTCCATATCAACATACCCACCTGGACCAATGACATTGCACGATGTTGGCTTCAGAACCTCACGACCAGTAAAATATGGACTTATAGGTATGAAGTTGCTTGTCCTTGCCATGAGTCATAAACCTTTCCTCACATGCATGTGTAGCTTTGACCAACTCCATAGTGAAGGAACCAGGCCCTTCTTCACAGAATGGATCTGGTTCTGCAGCAAGTCCATTGCCAAACCCTCCCAGGAATTACTGGAGGATTTGAGGGATGTTGACCTTGCCTTCCCATTTTTTGTGTGGTGCGATTACCATTGGCAAGACCTGTTTGAGCGACTAGACTCTTGGGTGAAGACATATGTAGGTCTAGCAATTATTATCTACTGTGCATGATTATGTCTTTACAAGCCCCCTTGCTAGCATCAGCATGGGATCAATGGGATCAATGGAAATGAGGATGATTTCAATCTCATAAACCATCTCATGTGCAAATTTGAACACTTTCCCCTGTGTTTCCATCTTGAATGGCCTCCCAGTGTGTCTCCATTGGAAAGCACTGTGCTCTGGGTTATCTCATCTGTTATGGGGCTCAATTTGCCTAAAAGCCTAGATCACTTAGAGCCCAGCACTAATCAACAGCCACACATCACAAACTGCAACTGTGATCTCTTTGGAGGCAACGAGACATCAGATCCTCAACACTGGACATATCAGGGAGCCTGTATGCAGGCTATTGAGGTGCTGGTCTCCCATTTCAAGAAGCTTGTTCATGATGGTGTGGAAGACAACCATGAACCCAATTTTATGGAGATATGGCAGATTTTCTACAGCTTGACATCCACAACACTCCTAAGCCATTGTCATCTTGATACAGAGCTGCTTTCACTCTGTTGGAGCTTTTTTGAACTCGCAGCAAAGTGTGTATCTTTGCCAGTTAACCCACCAGAGAGAGAAGAAGCACAGAAGAATCTATTTGAATGGTTAGAGGTGAGTATTGTATCCGTGGATCCAACCCCTTGCTTATTATTGTACTGTACCAAAATTGACAAATCTCCTTCTCAATAGACCGTCCCAGACAAACTCGCTGAAGAAAGGGAAGTGTTGAAGGTACAAATCCTTGCCTTGCCATGGGAATGGTGGGAGCAGGTGTGGCACCAACATTATAGATGATGGCAAGAAAATGCCACAGAGGCTTAGTGTTTGTGAGATAGAACAGGATGACACATGGGAAGCCTCATGGACTACTAGGAAATGTCTTTTCTTCTCATTGTTCACAGCAAATTTTGGGGATTGTCCCAAAGTGCTGATTGCTAGGACTTCAGATATAGAGATGGTGGCAGTGTCATGAAGTGCTGCTTTCTCCCCTATCTTTTCCTTTCTTAGTGCCCATTGGTTACATTGACACCTACCAGACACCTGTTTCCCTGTTTCACATCATTTCCTCCTGCATCCTTGTTCTTTCTCATCTCCTTGTTCTCTCAAATCTCCTTGTTCCTTCACATCGTCTTCACAACCTATTCCATGTAAGGGTCGTGTTTTCTGGGCACGAATCCAATCGCGGAGAGTAGGAAATGACACAGAGATGAGGGGAATGATGGCGGAAATGATGGATAGCCAGTAAAACCACAAAGCCTTGGGGCCCTTGACTGGGTTGGCAGAATCTTGTATCCTGGACTCAGGACCACCTGAACAAGAGTGCGAGTGAGGAGAAGAGAGGGAAAGTGACGACTACAAGCTCCCGACAAGTAGCTGTGATGATGAAGGAGAATACTGCGAGCCTCCAGCAAGTAGTATTATAAGACAAGAGGGTCCTTTGGGTAATGTGGACAGTCGCTATTGATCAAGGTTCTATCCAGAGACCTAAACCAACAAAGGGTTGCACCTGTAGGATGTGATGTGCGATTCACAGAGACAGTAAGTATGCCACAGACTTGAAAGAATACTCAGCTAACAGAGCTTGATAGACATTTGACTGGATAAAGGACAATACAACCAAACTAAAGTACATGGAGGTTCTACATATACTTTTATATACTATTCGGGTGTGAGAAAGATATAAGTCCATATAGGTAAATTACAGAGTAGAAAGGGGAATCAGAGCGGAATAGAGAGAATCAGAAAAGGTGTGAGTCATTCCGGGACCATCAGAATGTGCCGCATGTGGTCCTGATATGAGGAAAGGGATCCCGGAATGAATTGTGATGATCCCAGAAAAACCTGTTAGGGTCCTGATGTGAACCGTGTGGGTTTCCGGGAGGGATCTATGGGGTCCTAGAACGAGTTCAGGGGGTCACGGAGTGAGATGTTGAAGTCCCAGAATGAATGAATAGAGTCCTGGAGTATGCTGGAGGTTGTTTGAGGGACCCGATGGTAGGAGTGAGGAGTGGAGAATGGTGAAAAGACATGATGAAGGATGGGAATAGAGAGCTGGAAAGATGGATATGAAGGGGGTATAGAGGGGTATGGAATTGGGTAAGAAGGTAGGGGTCCCAGAAATGATATGGCCAGAAATTTAGCCCGTTACATTCCATCCATTGTTTTCATTGTTCTTTTGTACACAACAGTTACTCGTTCTGGACTCGTTATTGTTTCATACCTGGACTACTATTGTTTTTCCCTTGTTCCCTATTATTTCTCTGTATTCTCACACAACTTGCATTCCAGTATATAAGCTAGGTAGTTTACACCTGGTCCCTCATCTTGACGTCTTGTCATTGGGACCAGGTGAGTAGTTAATTCTGTTTCTCTCTTTACCTGCAATCTAACTTGTCATTGGGACCAGTTCCTTCATTTGCTCTTGTTCTCTGCTTGTTGCCTCTGTCATCTCTGCTGTCGTCTCTGCTAGATGACTTTTGCCGCCATCGTCTTTGTACCCAAAGTCTTAGTGTCTAGCGCTTTAGGACATTAGGACAAGATCCTTTATTGCACTGACAGCCTGACCAGTCGGAAGGTTGTCCTTGCAAGATCACCATGGCTTCCAAACTCTGTTCAAATCTTGTTCACACAGTTGATCCCACAGATCAATATCACTGGCATTTCAACCCTGACACCGATAACTGGAGAACTTGTGAACTCCAACCCTGCCCACATGCTGATCCTCTAAACTCGATCCCACAAGCACGCCAGTTTCCTGACAAATCGGAACTATTACCACTACCTTTCCCCAGTCCTGCCCCTGTCCCTGAACCAGAAACCGACCTGACAGCCTCTGCTCCCCTACTGTTTACTGCACCACCCACTCCTGTAGATTCTGGACCAGCTACTCCACGACCTCTCTCTGTCCTCTTGCATCGATCTCCATCTCCAGCCAATACCATTGACTCGCACGCCTCCCAAACCACTACCTCTACTATCTCCAGCATGATCACTCAGTCAACCGCCAACGCCACCCTCAAAGCCCTCCTCACCCACCTTGTCAGTCAACAACAATCCCAGCAAGCCCAGCTGGACACCATAAGAGACACCTTCAAAGCCAATAGAGATGAAGGCACCACTATTGCAAAGCCCACTGTCCTCAAGGGCAATGCAGACGATGTGGCCAGATTTCTGCCCATGTTTAAGAATTGGGCAATGGAACAGAAAGCATTGAGGATCAAGGCAGGGGAGGGTGTTACTCCAGAAGACATTGGGAAGTTGGACCACAAGAAAACCATCCAGTCCGCTTTGTTGTTCTGTGAAGGGGGAAAAGCCGGTTGCCGGGTGGCCAACTATCTGAAACAGATCAACACATCTACGGCCAACAAAAGTGTTGCATTCCCCTTTGAAGGAAAGTGGGAAACCTTCGAAAAACAGTTTAAAGTCCGCTTTGGTTCCACCAATGAGAACGCAAATGCCATCTGGGAGCTGGAGTAGATGAAGCAAGGAAACAAGGTGGTCACCCTTTACTGTCAGGACTTCAGAGATGCAGGAACAAAGATGGGCCTCTCAGACGCTGACCTCATGATTCGTTTCTGAAGTGGGCTTAACACAGAGGTGAAGAAACTCCTTGTGATGATGGACCTAGCCCAGGGAGACCCAAAGGACCTGGAAGATTTGGAGGATTCTTCTTGCAGAGCTGAGAGGGCCCTAGAAGCAGAAGGGTTTAGCACTCGGAAACACACTGAGACCACTGCCACCACCATCAGTGCCACTACTGCCACCCAAACCAACCCTGTTGGGGGCAACGGCAAAACCTGTGAGGACTTCATGAGGGCCATGCGCAACCGTTGCTATGGCTGTGGTGTGACAGACTACACCAAGGCCCAGGGTAATCATGGCCAGGAGCAGTGCCACTACTACAAACACTTTGGACATCGCATGTCTGTCTGCCAGGACAAGTTCCTGGGACGCATGCCAGGCCTAGGTCTCAAGCCAGCACAGGTGGTTAAAATCAACTTGGCAGTTCTGTTCACCCTGTTCCCTGGAGAAACAGTTAATGTTGGTGCCTCTCCACCTGCCCCTACTGCCACCATTGCTTCCACCATTCCGTTCGCCCCAGTCTCTACCTTCTACACTCCCAGTTCCAGCATGATAGCTCATATCACTGCCCTCCGAGATTCTCTCAACCAGCAGAACGCGATGATCCAGCAGCTTATGGGTCAGAAGGATTTTCAAAGAGGGTGTCTGCCTTCACTGCAGTGAAGACACCCACACCGGTGTAGTGCCTGCTACTAGCGCTCACTATTTTAGCTTAATTTTAAGCAATTTATGTAACTTCAGAAGATATAATATCTGAAGTATATTAAGTATTAGCGTGAGCCCAAACAGCTAATAAAGGGTTCAGAACTAGTGTGGAAGGATAAGATGAGACCAAGTCGTCTCACCGCACCCGAAACCTGTAGGGGTTGCTCCGTTCTACAAACTTCAGAACATCGACTAGTCTCTGTGACCAGACCAAGGGAAGAATTGGACAATAACAATGAGCAACCAATGAATGAAATGAAAGAACGCTGCACAATGCAAATCAGGCAAGAGCCTCATCTGAAGAACGGACAAAAACTGTTTGAACTTAGGAACTTCCAACGAGGCATGACTAAAGGAAGGCAAAGACTAGAGAGCTTCAGATTCAATACTAAAGAACTGAGGTACTAGCAAGGATGAACCTATTTTGTCTAAGGAGAAGTATATGATCAACTTCAGAACTTAAGGATAAAAGACATAGAGTCTATCTATGAAAGTAGTAAAGGAACGAGAGATAGATATACGAGTCTAGGAGGACTTTAAAGGAAAGATGATCCTACTCCCACATGTTGTGGACCGCAACTTCGTCCCATCCGAAGTATTCGTCTCACTTGGAATCTTCATGTTGGTAGTCCCAAACGAATGGAAAGTCGGGTTGGTTTAACTCGTCGAGATAGGACTCTTCATGGAGGACGGGATTGTGGTGGTAGGAAGGATGAGTAACCCAGTAGGCCATGAGAGGGTTGTACTGGAAGAAGGCTAACTGTTTGGGCTCCAACTTTGAGGGAGGAGGATCGACCATGCAGTTGACAACGGAGTCAATCCAAGTGTGGGTGGCATCAGGAATAAAGGCCGTATGGGAACCTAAGAACCCTACACGAGTGATTGCCTCTGCAACCATGTTGATAACGTTCTGAGCTTTGAGAGGGGTGTACCCGGACAGGTTGTCTTCATAGAAGTAGACGGGGGCCTGTCTGAAGTCGAAACAGGCGACAAAACCCCAATAGATGGAGATGTGCCGGTATAGATACGCCACACGCCGGTGTAAATAAAACCTAACTAATATAGCCAAATCTCCCCAACACTGGATGTAGCTGAAAGGCGTGGGAAACGTGGATCGGCATTGATCAAAGGTTCTGCTCTTAGTCAGACTGCACCAAAGCTGATGAAATCGATACAAGAAGTTCTTCTACGAACTAAGCGAAGCTCTGCACTTGTCTAAAGCTTGGAGGGAGTGTGTATATGTGTGTGTGTAGGTTGGTAGGAGGGAATATAGCTCGTTTATGTGCAGAGCGATGTGTGTGTGTGTGCTGCATAAGTTCGTTCTGAGCCTCAAAGCAACTGCAGAAGAACCCCTAAGCGTTCAGAATACCCAAAGTTCAAATACCCAAGTAACAATAATGACCCCAAGTGGTCTACCCAAACCAAAGACCTTGCCAATCGGTCAATGGAACGAACTCCTTAGCTCAAACGCCTCGGAGGTTCAACTAGCCTTGCCAATCGGCGTAGTTGGATACCAAATAAGTTCAATAAGTTTCTCAAGTCAAACAGTCAAGTTCTGAAGTTCAACAAATCATTCTATTCTGTTCTAATGTCTCTCCTGAAGCTAACCCAAAGACCCTAGAGCGTGCCACCAATCAGGTTT
>JANHQD010002576.1:3474-63333 GCA_024721195.1 Marasmius sp. AFHP31
CCCTGACATGACATGACATGACCTTGGACCCGAGTAAGTTACCATATAAGGAAGGACATGTCAGGCTTGGCACCCGGAAAAAGGCTTTTTCCTGACAGGCATATACTTAAAAGCTTTCAGGGACTCGTTATAGTGGGATGGAGTGCTGCTAGTACCCCTAGGAACATTTTGTTCGGCGAGGGTGAGGCGCTAGGAGTGATGGATCCTGAGATGACGGGCGATCTTGCTGGAAAGGGTACGGGGAGAAGGGCCTTTACTGTATTTGGACATGACGTCATTACACAAAATATGAGAGCTGTAATCTACGCTATTTTAACCCTGGAATCCAGCGAAAGAAAGATCTAGTCGATACGTGCAGCTGTTCTTGTTTAATCCCGATTTTCGTGCAGGAACTCCATTATGCAGTATTGGGGGTTGGGTTATATGGGTAGAAAGTAGCTTCGAACCGTCCAACGTCCGATATTACATTAGGACGGCTGTGGGGCATTTTTGCAAGTATGTCAAATTCGAAGTCGTCGAGAATCGTTCGGAGGACGTGGAGGCAGAAGGCGGTGACGGAATTACAATCGTCTCGGTAGTCGTGTTGGTATTTGTCTGCAGCGTACGAGGGCTCAGGGGGCAATGGTGTCGTAGGTGATTTCCCCGCCTTCGTATACGTCGTATTGTCGATGTAAACGTCCCATTCGCCTCTGCCCGGAACGACCTCTTCCTGTATATGCGGTGCACAGAGCTCCACGAAGGTAACCGAACCGGTGGCGACGACGAATGTGAACAATTAGGGTTCGTGCGTGTAATAAATAGAAATTGTTCTGGGTTTAGGTTGTGTAGATTCAAGAAAAAATGATACGTTATCCTTGGTTTCACACGAAAAAGAAAGAAAGAAGAAGCCCAGCAAAGAGAACCAAAGAACAGTTGAGCATCATCGACGAAGGGCTAGGGCCAGATAGGTGTCAAGAGGGCATTACGGGGTCTAGAAATATAAAGACGGTTCACTGATTCAGAAAAACGCGTTATATAAAACCAGAACGCACCACTGATAGCCCAGATTCTCACATCTACGATAGGCCACTTCCTCTCTTGTACCTTTTCGGGCCGGATCGTTCTTGCTTAGAAATATGACGGAAGATCAGTAAGGCTTCTATGAGCGGACATCTCACCGTAGATATTAAAATCAAGAAAATCAGTTACGAGGCAAAATAGGACATGGGAGTCGGAGAAGAAGCCTGCCGGGGTTGTCGGGCCGTAGCGAGGTGCGGCAAATGTCATGGGACACACGAAACTTTCCCACCCATCTTGATCCAGAACCACGACCATCAACAAGCACCCCGCAACGGCGAGCAACTTTGATCCCTCATCGTCTGGAATGCGATGCCCTGTTTGTCACTCAAAGGTAAGGCTGGATTCACTCTATCAGATTTTCTAGTCTGGTTTTCGCAGCATTTACCTCCATCTCAGGATAACCAAATTTTCACGATAGCTAGGTTCCTAGGGTTGTGTATTGGACGGATATGCGGTCGAGGTGAGCAAAGTCATTCACGACGACCTAAAGCACTCAAATTTGTAACTTTCTGTGCGTAAGGTGGACCTCATGCTTCGACAACTTACCGCAAGCTCCTCGCCGAAGAACTCTCCACCAAACCCGAACTTGTTATTTATCTCAACGAGGGCCTGCGTTGTGCTAAATGGAGTATTGGTCACAAATCCTGCGTGCTGTTCTGGGTGCCTGGTACTAAGTGAGTTCTGCTGTCGTCGGTGAAGGCCATGGCGACTGACTTTGAGCTGATTTAGGAAGCCAAAATGACCAGTTCCGGACCAGAAGCGACGAAGCGTTACCGACGACTGCCAAGGCCGCCATGCCCTCTACCGAAGATAACAACAGCAACAACACAGAGTCGGATATTGAACTCTGCTGGGCGGCATGGGCCTATCCCGCATTCTCCATGTGTACTTACTATCGGAAGGTCGAGCAAATGACACCTGGGAGGGCGGCTTGCGTTGAAGGATGTTGCTGAACCGTAGACGGAAAGCTTGAAGTACGTGCCCACTTTTCTTTTCTCGGTCTGACGCTGACCGGCAATCTCGTCGTCCTCAGTGAAACATATTGTTTGTCTGGAACTAGAACACTCCCGAAACGCTCAGAGGTAGCTTCACCACTTTGGCACCACGTCATTTCGGTACCCTCCGTCAATTGTCTCTGCACCGCGGATCTGCTTACACCCTCTCAAGGTGCAGAATAAAGACTTCGACTTACCAACCATCTTCGGCGACGCTACAACTTCTAAATAGGTGGGCATAGCCTACTGGTTCCCCGGGAGCACATTGCCGACCCGTATCTCTCAGTTACTACGGTTTCTCTGTAGTGAGCGGACGTTATGTGGAGATGGAGGTCATGTACGAACATAGACTAAAAAGGGTGTGGTGCCATTGCTTTCAGCGTGTATCAGACTCATTAATTTTGGATCGTAATAGAGAAGCACAAGCGACGTCGGATGAGCGCGAGGCGACCCACGAGGAACAGAGAATGTATTCATCTACCCACAAAACGACCCTCATGATGTATTTCCAGAACACAATATCACATACCTATACCTATCACTAACTAAATTGATGCCAGCGCCGGTAATATGAGCACCCCGTTCTACTACTGGATGAGCAATCGCATTTGGCCTGGCCGCTGGCCGCCCTGGCGCAGTTAACGCGAGAGCTCTTGCTGTTGCGGGTTCTCTAGACGCGCACTCGTGACCGAAAGTCGCGAACTTTCGGGAACGTGAAAGGTCGTGAGACTTCCACAGCATTCGTTGATGGAGCTCACGAGCGACATTCTACCTCGTTCCCGTTCTCCAGAGAAGGACAATATGCATCGCCTGTCAACCATCGTCACCGTGACACAGCATACAGCTTTTCCTATATACCTGACCACTGACTGGTCTGTTCTTCCTTCCCTCCCCTCACGATAGGATGTCGTCGTCAGCGTTAACAATGTGAGTACTGTTGTTGGATCTTCCGACTTCGGAGATTAACTGACCGATACATTCGATGCAGTAGATCCGCTGAAGATGAATCCGTTGCTGTTCATCGAACGTTACCTATGGGAGGAAAGACGGCGACTCTTGGCGCCGTAAGTGCTGTAACCCTTGATTAATCTCGTGTTCCGTTAACTCTTGTTCTTAGTCCTCGTTAAGATTCAACATCACTTATGTCCTCTCAAGGAAGAACGACCATCACCTTACCATCACCTCATCTCCGCCGGTCGAAATTGTGAAGACCAGTTCTAATCGTGATGCCTACGGGAAGCGCCCATTCATCTCTGGTATGCACTCACCGAATGCCCGGGCGATATCATAGTGCTAATGTCGAGCTGTTTTGACCATCTTTAGAGAGCGATATCTACGGAAACTGTGTCACCGAGATCAATACAGCTGGCCTTGAGGATTGCTCTTCGGTCGATATACCGACGTTGAGGGTGGATGTTGCCTTACTCGGCGAGGGGCCGTATGTTGTTGGGAGGTTGACGGTGAGTTTAACTTATAATACTCGGTGAACTAGATCCTGATGATCAAAACAGAAAACGTGGAACGGAGCTGTATCTGGGGGCGCGGCGGTGGTTAAGGTGGTCAAGAACACAAAGAGAACGAGTACCTTGGACGAGGTACGTTACTTTGAGGGTCTCTGGGCCGAATCTGGTGAACTGACCTGTCGGAAACAGGCTGCACTTCTTTCCCGCTCACTCAGATGGAGTTACCTAAAGCATGAAAACATCCTCAACAGCCTCGGCATCGACGTCGTCAATTCCAGCCTCGCTCTCGTTGCTCCGAGACTGAAGAACGGCAACATCCTTTCCTACCTCGAAGACAACCCTTTTCACGATCGTTTGAAGTCGGTTCGTTCGGGCTCGTTTTCTTGGTTGCTATAGGATGCGCTAACGCTATGGTTCGACTTTCTAGATCACCGAAATTTCAGCTGGTCTCGCATACCTTCATTCGTTGAATCCGCCGTTGCTACATGGCAACCTTAAAGGCGTAAGTCCTCGTGGTTGCTCTTCCTCGAACCAATCTCACAGTCCTCTTTCTTAGAGAAATGTCGTTGTCGCTGACGATGGCCATTGTCGTCTCGTTGACTTGGGGCTCCCTATGACAAGCTCAGTATCGAACCCCTCGCTCAATCCGAGCCCCATTGTATCCACCTTTATCCACGGCTCAGTACGATGGCTCGCACCAGAAGTTCTATTAACGAATACAAACGATATACCCCGCGACCTCTTTTCATATGCCTTGACAATCATCGAGGTACGTTTTCCCTTTTTCTCGGTGCTGAATGTAAGGCCATCCTCTAATGATTGTTTCATATCTTCACAGATGATGACTGGTCAAGATCCGTTCTTCGACTTACCTCACGAACCTGCAGTCGCTGTTGCAATAGCCCGCGGCAAACGCCCTGCGAGGCCTCTTCATCCAAAGGAGGGCTGGTGTCCTGATAACGTTTGGGACCTCGTCGAACGTTGTTGGGCGCAAGATCCTAGAGACAGACCAAAAGCGGTGGAGGTACATGCGTATCTCGAAGGGCTTGTTGCCATTAGTAGCAGCGTGTCGGATGGGAGCGTCCGTTCTGTGGATGTTCCTTTCTTCTCCTCGAATCGTAGCCTCAACCGTGGAGAGGTCTTAGCGTTGCCTTCGAGTTCAGTGCCCCAAAGGAGGAAACTTTCGACGAGATATCGGGCCGCTTCGCATCTGGCAGCGCCGAAGGAAAAGTGTACGTGCCGCATTTTCTTATTTCTTGTAGGTGTTTATTGACATCTCAACTTCTCAGACCTCCCCAATGAAGTGCGTATCTCAGAGCTTTGATAACGGCTCCGTTGTGCTTAACGGAGGTCCTGACCTGTTTTTCGCATAGGTCTACTCGGTGTGTCATCCTTATAACAGTCCCTGATCTACTGCTCAGA
This sequence comes from Marasmius sp. AFHP31, assembly GCA_024721195.1. Lineage (NCBI taxonomy): Eukaryota > Fungi > Basidiomycota > Agaricomycetes > Agaricales > Marasmiaceae > Marasmius > Marasmius sp. AFHP31. The sequence continues at coordinate 8,414 of JANHQD010002576.1, forward strand.
CATTCCGCCTCCAGAATCTGTTCAGGTTGGCCCAACGAGAGCTGAAAGACGATGTGTATAGGGAAGAATTCTTGTCGGCAGAGCTCGCTGGTCTCCTATCCTTGAACGAAGACCACCTTCGACCTGGTGCTACTCATGGGATCATTCAATCCCACCAGTATCGTGAAAAACTATACGAGGTGGGTTACCTCCATCAGAAGCTTGTTCCCCATAGGCCAACCGATCATCTTAGGTCTTACACAGCACACCCATGATAAACGCTGCTGAGATCTTCTCGGCCGTTTCGAGGGATGAAGAACGAGTTGCAGAACTAGTTGAGATAGTGCTGACGTCCAAGTACGAGATGGCGGATGCTCTTATGCTATCGGAGGATGACTCGGAATGCTTCATGAGTGCTCTACAAGACGTGAGTCACCTGTTCCTGTCCGTTTATCCAGTCTAATCTACTGCCTTTAGATTCTTGATAACACCGAATCTCCCTTCATCTGTCAGCTCCGTGAACGCATCCATTGTCTACTAGTAACTCTGTGCAAGAAGTCAACGAAACTACCTCAGTCGATGTTTATCACTGGAGTAGCACCCGTACAGCACCGGAATGCAAATATATGTGGTGGCGCCTTCGGAGACGTCTTCAGGAGTACCTACGAGGACAAACACGTCGCTCTGAAGCGGCTTAGGGTCTTCCGAGGCTCAGATCAAGGCAAAATGTACAAGGTGTGATCTGTCTTGTACCTTTGTGCTCATTGGTCCTGTAGAACTAACCGGAGTTTGACCGATAGAAATTCTGCAAGGAGGCTTTACTCTGGAAACGGCTCAAGCATAGATTCGTGCTTCCGCTCATGGGTATTGACGCCGATAGCTTCCCGCGTCAGCCCTGCATGGTGTCGCCTTGGATGTTCAACGGAACAGCCAGTGAATTCTTAAAGCGCCGACCTAAGGCGGACGTGGATAAACTCGTACGTGTTCTTGTCCAATCTATCACCGGTGCTAAAAGGCTCACTCAATCTCCATCGCCAGCTATACGAGGTTGCTCAGGGGATCGAGTACTTGCATTCAGAAGGAGTCGTTCATGGTGACATCAAAGGGGTAGGATCTTAGTAACCAGTAAACGATGTCGGTGCTGACACCTTCTCTGTTCCTGCAGGCCAATATTATGATAGACGACGAATCTCACCCTCGCCTAACCGACTTTGGGCTCACTGTCTTACACGATGCCCAACAGAACACGACTGATCATGGCGGAACCTTAAGGTGGATGGCGCCCGAGCTCTTCTTCGGTGCCAATAGCAGTCGCACGTTCGCCAGCGATATGTATGCCTTTGGGTGTCTTTGTGTTGAGGTACCGTCTACATTTCTCTCGGCCGAGGTACAGGAACTCACCCGGTGCTCCTCTAGCTTTATACTGGGCGCCCACCATTTGCAGAAGTCGCACATGACCTACACGTTCTGACAAAGGTGTATGGAGGAGAGAGGCCTTCTAGGCCGCCTCGTATGTCCGAGGACCTTTGGCTGTTGGTCAACGAATGTTGGAACCGACAAAACGAGGAGCGGCCTTCCGCTCGGGAGGTCTGTCGTAACCTGGAACGTATCGTTCGGGGGAAGGATCAGGATTTCCGCTGATTCTTACGAGTCGCACTTGGGGACGGTTGGAAGAAGCTTCTTGGCCACGAGACATTTCCGTCTCAAAGAGCCTAACATATCTATGTTTCGGGAGATGTTCCGACAGCAACGGAAACGATCCCGACTGAAGTCGAACGGGCTTACGCTGGGTTTTTGGTGCACTTTGATGATGCCGAGTCACTTCGAGCTCGCTTCCCTCACTCGGAGACGTCCGTTCAACGGTGTTGTATATTATACATTAAGCGTATCGATACACCCTCTCTGTTGAGAGGCATCGGGAGGTACATAGGTTACATTTGTCTACAGTGTATTATAGGTTGGTAATGTCTAAACGAGAGACCCAGAGAAGTACGACATTTTTCAGTGTTGATTTTGAAGGATTGGAATATAGGTGATTGGGCAAAGGACTCTTCTGCTGAAGTCTCAGTCGAGAAGGAAGTTCAGGTACTCAAGGGAAGTGCGACGTACCAGGAATTCTTCTCACAATAACATTTGTGGTATGAGGACCTTTGACGAATGGCAAACGGAACTACTGGCGACCTAAAAGAGAGCTCAAATCAACATCGATCACGATCCGTGAACAAGTTCTCAAGACACCCACGGTGTTTGTATCCTTCGAGCTGCAAGAACCTTAATCAAAATGCGGTGAGCCACAACCTTGTACAAGGTGACAGCCTAGGTTCATACCAATAATTGAAGAAGATGCTCCAAGCTCTGGAAAGATGTAATTCCCGTATTTATCTCGAGGACCCCAACCAAAGACTTGATCCTTGAAGGCGTGGAAGGAAACGAGGATATACGCCAAAGCAGAAGGATAGAATATTTGACGCAGGGTGTTTCGCTGAGTGAGGACTGAAACAAGAAGAGAAGAATCCATTGTTCTTTTTGTCTTGATCCTCAGCGCGAGGAGAAGGTTATCGAAACCCGATAACGGGGTAGTAGCCTGTTTTTAAACGACCCAAGGGGTCATTATTGCGGACTTGATGAGGGGATCATCGGTGTTGGAATCAATGGGCGGGTGGAGGTCCTACTTTAACCGATAGCTTTCCAAGCGATCAGTGATTTGATCATTGTGTTTCAGCTACTGTAATTCTCGAGCAGCCTCGATGACAGTCTCAAATAAGGAGACCGAGGAGGAGACGACCTTAGGCGTAGCTCCAGCCGATGATGGACTCCGGAATAAGCCCGAGGGAAGTTAAGAGACGAACTCCGAGGAACGAAAAGTGCCAAGTCCAACAGTGTTTAGCGATTTACTTAAAGGTTCCTGTTGGGCTTTCGTAGAACGATGGCACATCGACGTCTTGAGCCATGCTAGTTCTGACGATTAGCCAGTGATACCAATCCCTAATGCAATGAAGGAAGCATACACCGAGTCCAATCCTAAAAGAAAAACCCAGGTGTTCCGGTTCACGCGGTACGTTTGCGATTCGGGATGATCGACAGTAGAAGTCGGACCATGGTTAATATACAATCTATTCAATCCTCTTGTCAATCCCGACTATCGTTCTGAATATGGTGAGCGGCGTGCCTCGTGGATCCGCGGGGGGATTTACGACCTGCTTTGATACGTTCAATGATTCGGACCGCAGCCGGGATTTCAGGCATAGAAAAGCTGCCAACCGTCCATTGACCCTCTGCATCTCCTGTTCCCTCAGATCGCTACACAAGAGATGGTCAATCAACTCAAGACCTTAGCCCAGCGTGCTTACCGCGTTACACACACGAACTGGTTAGGAGGGCTTCCTCCTTGGCTGAGTCGATGGGCGGGATATCGTGCCACTCCCCCTCCTGCTCCTCCACAATATATCGTTTGGATATGGTCTTGGATTGGGGCATTTGGTGGCATGGCGGTTCTCCAAGCGGTGTTCGGATATGCCGATTATTTCACCGAACGAGCCGTTCCCCCTCCGTCAATCGTCGCGAGTTTTGTACGTTTTTCCCGTTGGCGTGTATCTGTGCTCTCCGTTAACGTTCTTGCTCGATTAGGGCGCATCTGCGGTCTTGTGTTATGGAGCTCTCGAATCACCTCTCGGACAACCACGCGCGTTACTTGGAGGCCACTTTCTCGGCAGCTTGATAGGCGTTTCAATCACAAAACTCTTCCTTCGCATGGGGACCGATGATTACCTTGATGCCTATCAATGGCTGGCCGGTTCGCTCTCTTGCGCAACCGCAATTGTTGCAATGCAAATGACCAAGACTGTACATCCTCCCGCAGGTATAAGTCGGATTTTCGCATTCATTGAGAAGACAGACTTCTTACATTCTTGGGTCACAGGGGCCACCGCTCTTCTTGCTGCCGTTAGCGCAGAGGTAAGAAACCTTGGATGGTACTACATGGGAGTTGTGATGTTATCGGCGACGCTAGTGTGGGGTGTGGCTCTCTTGAACAACAACATGCAACGACGCTGGCCGGTCTATTGGGTCGCTCCTGGCCCTCCTCCTGGACCCATTCTCCCTGTCACAGCGGAACCGAAACGGGTCGAAAGTTCTAACGCATCCACGGCCGCAACTCCTACAAACACCAGCGCAACAACGATAGAAGGAACTGGAAGGCGGCCGGTCTGAAAAGCTTTGAATGCCCTGTACGAATATTCATGAGCGCGTAGACGTTGAAAAGGGTATAGAGGAAGTAATTGTAACGTTTTTTTACGCACCAGATAGCTTGAATGACCTACTCGATGATATCAGGAACGAGCGTGAGGTCAAACGGTGAACGGCCCGAATGAATGTATGAGCGCTAGATTGATTGGATCGGACTTTCAGGGCTGCAGAGACGGACGCGGTGATTCTCTCCATCGGACGTACATTTCTTCCTGTGAGATGAAAGGATGGATGAACGTTGTACAGGACAGAACATGCTGTTCTCACACCATACCTGCTGCCCTCATAACATTGACATATGGGGTGGCTCCATTCTCCTTGACCAGGACCCTCGAATTAGTCTCAGCCACTAGCAAGCCCGACCCTTGTGAACCAATTTGTTTGACGTTCGATTGACGTATCCTGTTATTCGAATGTACGGAACTTCAACCCTCCCGCGACACAATCGACAGCTTCTGGCCCATCGGGATGAGGGTCCAACTTCTAAAGACGTTTAAAAACATTCAACCCTGTATTACCATAATCTAGAGTCTATAGATGTGGCCCCCCTTTCGTTTCAATTACTTTCCCGCGAACCTTGACTTGGCTCTCAACCTAGGCCCAATCCTCCTGAATATGAATCTATATCCGACGTTCAGCCTTCAGATCTCTAGCAACGAGGCAAAGCAACTTACGGTAAAGGGGCCATGAGCGTCATAAGGCCTGCCAACAACGCTGTCGCGCCGACAGTACCCAAGTCGTCATACATGAACTTTGCGAACAAGGGAAACGCAGCGGCGAACGAACTCCGCATCGCGCTATTCGATGCCATAGCAGAAGCAGCGATGGGTCTGTACGCAGTGACCAGATACGTGAATACAGAGCTGAAAACGTAATACGTTCCAGCTCCGAAAGGTATAGATGCGATGATCGGGACTATCCAGTGGACGCTCGAATAAGTTGTGAATGCCAGCCAGAAAAGCCCGACAGGAACGAGTATTCCGCCTACTTGGCCTTTTAGAAGGTGAGCTTCAGGTGCGAGAATACCGCCATTTTTTGACGCCTCCTTCGCTAGGATTCTGTGAACGAATATCGACTGTCAATGCCGCGGGAACAAGCGAGTTCGGGACGAACCGATTCCAAAGTGGCTGAGTAGGCATAGCCCCCACCATCCCGATACCTATACCAAGAAAAGAAAGGCCAACTTCTTGCATATTGAAGTTGTGTTTAACTCCGAAAATGATGGGGAACGCCTGGAAGGCAAGATACAAGATCCCGAGAATTACAGCTGTCCTGGAGGGCGTTTAGCCTCAGCATACTCACTCCGACCATCGTGTTACTACGGCGTACCAGGTATTCAATAGGAGGGCCATTCGGTCGTACATGATTAGTTGAAATGGCTTGTAGCAACTGACGAGTATCGACCTCCCGATGTGCTTCTGCTCCCGGTCGAGCGGTGACCAGTACTTCTCGTCGGCGTGAAGTTTCCGAAGTCTATGACGAGACGTTAGCCCATGGGAAATCACCAATAGAGAGCATCGATCACTTGGCAGCTTTCCACTTCCGTAGGACCGGAACGTAGGTTTCTGGCACGAACTAAAAATGACAGGGTAAGCATCAGGGCCCGCAGACATGATCTCTGATTTGACTCACAGCGAACAAGGCTATCGTCTGAACGAATGACCATATGATGAGAACATGGAAAGTCCACCGCCAGTGAACGTGCTGATGGTAGGAATCGAGAGATTGTATGGTATTCAAAAACTATAAGCTGAGTAACGGATATCAATGACAACCGTGCTAACCTGATTGACGAATCTATCAGGGGTTAGTTTGTGACTGACGCGACGGAACGCGAGATGATAGCTGACTTACCCGCTGAATAGAGGTCCAACAATAGGTCCAATGAATGGAGAAAGGGTATAGAATGCCATCGGGCTGGACGGAGGGATATGAGTAATTGCCGAGAGATTGTTCCGAAGGGACTGACGTCGCGACTTCCTCGTTAGAAAACAGATCGCTGACACTTCCACCTGCAACGCTTAGAAAAGCGGAACCACAGAGTCCCGTAATGAACCGGAATACTAGGAGCACCACTAGTGGATCCTACATGAACAAAATCCTTATGAAGCAGGAAGCAGTAACGTACCAATATTAGGAGCAAAAGCAACCGCCCACGAAAAGGCGAATAACAGCGCAAACGATGCCCGGTAGATGATGGTTCGACCATATACTTCCGAGAGCGGTCCAACTAGCAAAGGTCCGAATCCTAATCCCTCAACGAAAAGGCTGATTGAAAGTATTGTCACGATCTTGGCAACGTGAAAGTCCCGAGCCATACCATCCTCTGCGAATGCTGCCTAAATGAGGACATTCAAGATGATAAGGAACATCAGTATGTCAAAAAGGTTGCAAAAACGCACGGCTGATGATGCACAAGTAACACAGAGCGCTGAAGAGCTTATAGCGACGACTATGAGCCATTTTTGTACAAGACTCCTGTTTTGAGGATGTTCGTGGCCTTCAATTTGTACTTCGTAGCCTGAGCCCTGTGCTGTGGCATCTGATTCGGTCTTTGTTATCGCTTCTGGTTCATTTTCAGGATGTCGAGGAGCGGTCATCGAGGAATCGGAAGATTGAGGGGAAACCACGCTCTGGGTGAACGTCCGCCATGAGTCATCAGGGAGGGGTGAAGGGTGAAGAAAAACCCGAAAGCGCAATTTGTAATTACTATCCGACTCCTACGGCAAGGGCGGCAGTTTGTAAGCGGAGCACGCGCAGACACGTGAGGCCCTGAGATTACTTCGGAGGCCTTGATTTGCAACCACTACGAAGCACCAACTTCTGGGAAACTTCCTCTTCTAATATCGAAAAATGGTGCAGAAGCTCAAGTGCAGGTTCAAGGCTCCAATATACCGCTTATCGGTGACCTTTCCGCCTGGCTCTCCACACTCGCTCACGCGTTTGGGGTGCTCTCAACTGGCCTTTTGGTTGACCGGTCTATTTATTACGATTTCTGCTACTGGCTCTTTCACTTTTTGACCAGGGTCACAATCCCACTATATCGGGGCAACTTTTCAATTCTACTTTGTAGATCGGGAAGGCGCTTGCAAGAGTAAACTCTGATGAAGGAACTGTGTCTTCCCTCAAAGTCTCAGAACTTTAACGAGATGATGTCTCGCAAACAGCGGTAATGGTGGAAAATTAGAGGTTCGGATACTCACCGGCCCACGCACCTAATCAAGGCTTGACACGTTTCTGTTTGAAGAGGTGGCGCGACCTTGGCGACGAGAAACCGATGTACTCGTTGCTTGGAATTAACTAGTACTTACCCTTAATGATCATGAGCCGTTAATCCTTCGATACAAGTATTGGTGGTAAGGTACGTTCTCGAGCCTCCATCTCCTCCTGCAGCACTCGCAAACGGACCCAAGCCTAAAACGAGCTAAATCCACTGTATCCCATAGCTGATCATGATCATTGCTCTGTTCCAAACCTCGGTCTACTCAAACTTCTGCCCACTATAAAATAGGTCCTGAGATCGGAGGAACAACCTAGGCACCTCTTTCCTGTGAGAATACCTCTCAGGGTCTTTGTTCGGCGAAACTTACTGGTTCCGGGCTCAAAAACTCGATCCACGCGCTGAGCTTACTCGTCCCGCCACTCTCCCTCAGGACGTATCCAAGACTTGGGTGACATTCAGTACAGGAGTCTTCTCGTGACCTCCTCTCAAAGCCCGAACGTGTCAACTACAACTCGAGTCTGACTAGCCTAGCTGCCCACGCCGCAATCAAACCAGTGCTTTGGAGACACCTTAGTCCATATCAGTGGCCACTGATACAGTTTCATGAGCCTCACGCACCCGCCAATGAATTACGGCGTGGCACGGCAACGCCAATATTGCTGAGATGGTCCTAGATCAACATCATTATTTCATATGGAATCTGAGGTGTGCATGATCGACACATTGAGAAAAGATTAAAGATGACTCTGAAATAAATGGGAGAATTTTCCCGGCGCCAGGCCCCCATCATACATATACTCAACGTCGACGTCGCCCGCGAGTTTTGTTGCTTTCCACCCGCCCCCTCGGGCTTTCCTCGAACATGGCGAACGTAAACGCTGCCTACGGCCCAGTTCTCATCTCTATCGTACTCTACGCATTGTGAGTGCGCTTTGAAGTCTGTGTTGCACGCTTGGCTCAGCCTTGCTAGTTTATACGGTCTCGCGACGATTCAGACCCTTCTTTTCTTCAAGTTCAATGACAGGTTACATCCTGCGAACAAAGTAGCAGTGAGTGTGAAGTCATCCCGCACTCTGAATCTGACTAGAATTGTTTTATCAGGTTGCTGTTCTATGGTATGCCGTGAGCAATCATCTGTGCTTCACTCGACTACTCACCATCTGCTTCTCAGGGTGATGTCGGGGTTGGATCTCGCCTTTATATCTCATTTCGTCTACTACTACGTTATAGTGGCGGAGTCATACTCGGCAAACGAGAAAATAGCTTGGAGTTTCACGGTATGTTTCCTTCTCAGGGCTATTCGACATCGCTCACATCCAGCTCGCATACATAGGGCTATACCGCCGTTGATGTAGGATATTCCCTCGAATTCATCCTGTTACCCCTTTGTCTCAACTACAATACAGTTTTCTCTTCTCGCTTTCGCTCAAATGTGAGTATTCTCAGCAACATCCTTGGATAGTCGTTCCTGACAATATGCAGATTATACACCGTTCGACTTTGGCAGCGTAAGTACATTGCGATATCACGTTTTATGGTAAACCCACTCTCCCCAAGTCCTGGAGGTGACGGATAATAAGAAAATGAGAGCTGTGGTGTGCTCCGTGCTGGTAATTTTGTTTCGAACTCGAACGTCACCGATATCTGATGTATTTATCAACAGGCGGCACTTATTGGTGCTAGCATTTGTACGTGGACGTTCCCTTAGCTAGCTAGACCTTGACTGACCTTTCCCGTCTAGGCCTTGCAATATGTACGTTCGAAAACGGCTCGATCCCCAATTATGCCTGAACATACTGACCCGTTCTTTCACTCCGCGGCCCGAACACAGATCTCCCGATTCGGATGTATGTTCCTATCGCCCTTTATGCTATCTATCTACTAGATTGACCGTGACTCTCGATCTAGGGCAGCTGCGGGGTCTAGCGGGGAGTACGCGGAGTCGAAGTCTTCGGTAAACAGTCTCGTATTCTCCAATGTCGCAGACGCCTGATCCTCTCTAGACTTTTGTTTTGTTTGCATTGGCCAATGGATCGTTAATTGATTGGATCCTTTCCTGCACTTTGAGTTTTGGACTGATCAAAGCTGCCGGGACGAATTTTGGCTGGTAAGTGTACTCGTCAGGACTTGTAAATTTCTAACGGACTGAGCACTTGGCTTTGCACTGAAAAAGGACGGACTCTAGCTTTGTAGTATTTCTCGCGTACATCCTCAATACTGGGGCGTTTGCCGCGTAAGTCGCTTAAAATCCCGTTCTGAAACGTTCGCTCATCAGTGCATTATAGACTATTTTCCATTGGCGCTGTCATCTCAGTGAGTACCTGGAAACAAGTTCAATACGTACAACGTGAAACGCCTGACAATACGAAATCCCGTAGTACGCATTGGATGACTTCAGTCTTACGTTTCTGACCTTCAGAATTATTCATGTGGCACTCTATTTCAACTCCTTTCTTGCTATGTAAGCCTTCCCGCCCTTGGTTAGCGCACTACTCACGTCAATGCGACAGGATGAACGCTCGATTCTACTTTCAGCAGCAATCGTCCAGCCCCCCACCAATGTTCAACAATGTAGTGTCCTATGAAACAAGTAATGGGGACCTATACACACAGCGTCACATCTCGGGAGGTGGTTCGTCTTTCAGTAGCGAGATACCTGGTGGAACGATCAACGAGGTGGGTTTGCCTCTATTCGAGAGTGGGAGAATGAGATCAAAAGAAGATTGGGTGAGTGATCAAAAATACATAATGCATACACAGGCAGACTTTCTGAATAGTTTTTACAGAGTGACGAAGTTAAGATGGTTGAGATACGAGTGGATAAGCAACAGAGGCAGGCATATTCCCGAGCATCCCGACCACTTCATCGTGTCGGACGACCATCTTGATTTGTATCTCTTTTGGATGTCCTTTCGCGGGATTACTATATTGTTGTATATCAATTTGCTCCTCAGGCGATTCTTCAAACCTGAAAGCCCACAGCATTCGAGTGATCGCTAACGGTGTGAAGATTGGTCAGAGGTGGTTGTTGCTCTGACCAATGACGGAACTCACCCAGGAATATCTCGTGACCGGCTAATCGGATTCCAGGGCAAATACGCCGACTGTGGGGAAAAGAATATATAATCGCGTAAGAGAGCTAGAACTGCAGCGAGTGTCAATGATAGTATTGAGCCTCACCCTACTCCGAATATCCAGTTATCTTTATCCCCTTTGGCCTTGAGATCGACAGGCCCGGCGGGTAAATTTGGCTCGTCGAGATACCGGTCAGGCTGGAACGAGAGGTTAGTACGGGATGTGGATAATAAAATGAGCCACTAACATTGAAACGGAAAGGCTCCGGGTATCGCTGAGGATCATGATGCATCGCATACTAAGCACACAGGCAGACGGAGATAGGCTGTGAATATCCACTCGTCAAAGCAAGCCTGATAGACTATACACTTACCGTATTCAACACGAGTGCCGTGCCCTTGGGGATGTAATATCCGCGGTAGGTGAAGTCTTCGTTACCAGCGTGAGGTGTACAGAGCCAGAAAGGATTGTGACACCGCTCTATCTCCTATGTGCGTGTTCTCCGAGTTTGCTGGGATAGGTCGAAGAAAGGTAAAATCGACGCACCTTGATCATCGCTTGAATATACGGCAAATCTTTCCCATCCTCGATTACCGGTAACCTGCTCCTTCCGACGACCTGGTCAAGTTCTTCGTAGGCACGCTTCTGGACTTCTGGGTGGACCGCCATACGAACAAAGAACCATCTGACGATGGCCGCAGTCTGGTCGGGTATGTGAGAGTGAGGCTGTGTCAGAAAACAAGGGATACCTACCGAATCAAGACCTCCGAGCATGAATCCCGAGACTAACATAGAGATGTCCAGATCGTCCAGACTCTCCTCTTCCTTCGCCTGGATCAAGGTCTTGGCCAGACAGTCGGGGACGTTTTCACCCCGAATTATCCGATTTTCAAGGTCCTTGACGATCCCACCGTACGTCGTGACAAGCTCCTGGTGGAGAGCGTTACAGCGCGAATACATGTAATTAGGCACATGCTGTAATACGCTCACAAAATCCGACAAGTTCGCCATGATTCCGGAGCAATGCCTGGAGGCACAGTCACCTGTCAGTAAAGAGTGCAAGCTTTCAGAGTGTGGCGAATAGAGGCTCACATGAACTCTAGTGAAAGCCCGACGGCCTTTGCTACGAATGGGTCATCGATTGATTCCGTCTGCATTCCAAACGTAATAGTAAGCATGTTGTTCAGGCTGTAACGCCCGGCGTAAGGTTCTGTGAATACATCAGTTAATAGGAACATTGAGTGGAGAAGAAGTGATTGCTCACGCGGGTTGACGGGATGCGAGCCACCCTGACCGAGTACAATCAGTTCCTTGATCATCCTATTAGCCTCGAACTCGATCATGTGGACTCCTTGATCCACGGTTCGCGTGTTCAAAACTGTATTAGCGAGACGTCGGTGTTTTCTCCTATACAAGAATGTCAGCGAGAGATACATGGATCAGTTTTCGATCTGAAGTCACCAATCAGGACCGTAGGGCTAGAAGGATTGAACATGTTAATCTATCCTTCGGAACTCTCGGGAAAGATGGAAGCTGCTCACCGAAGCGGTTATGCCTCGATTTGCCAGTATTGTCCGTGATCTCAGGAACACATCCCTGCGGGAGGAAAAGACGGCACCGTTGGTGACCATCAAATCCTTTTCATACCGCTCAGTACAGGCGGGTCAAGTGGTAATTCGGTAGCAGTACCTTCACAATTTGGGGATCGGAGACGACCATGAACAACTGGTTACCGACTTTGAGAGAGTAGAGCGGACCGTATATCTTCGCCCACTGGTCGACTTGGAGAATGAGGTTTCGCGTAAGGAAGGGAAAAGAACCTGTGAATGCAGAGTTACAGAGCTGGTGCCATGTGGAGTTAAGAATGCCGAAAGACAGACCTAGTATAGGCAGCCCTCGAGGTCCCGGTGGGATAGCATTACCATCCTTATCAACAGGGCGTGCCCCCAGCAGCAGACTTATGACATACAAGAGCAAAGAGGTAGAGATAGCGGCGAGTATCACGAGAATGACACTTGGCTGCTGTGATAGTGTATGGAGGAGAGAGGAGGACATTGCGATTGGTAGGGATAGGGAAACAACCTGCAGCCCTTTTATGTGGAGTTGATTAGCGTTAGTCACTCTTTACAGCTGCCAGAAAACTGAATAAAACCGCCCAGACATTTGATCCAGTGAAGTAACTACTGAACCACTACAAAAGGGGCTGAAGTGTCAAAACGTGGGGGTCAGCGAGGCTGTTCATAAAGATAAATATCGGATGAACTCACTTCAGTAGGCTCTGACGCACAAAGTAATATCCCGTGATAGCTTCCTCCATCAAACAAGCTCATCTGCGCGGGAGAGGAATACCTTGTAAAACGAGGTTGATACCCGATTGAGGCCACATGCCGCCAGCGCATACCGGCAGAACGGGACGAGAGGTTATCCATACTGGCTGGGAATAACCAAGCAGGTTGGCGTTGCAATACCATCGTTCAGATCTTCGGAGAGGGCTAGAATTACGTACCCTCCACCGGAATCTGCAGCAAATACATAAGTCAGGGTTGACTCTAGTCATGGCGCGGCTCTATATGGCGTCCACAACACGAACTCCAGACAAAATAGGACCCGGGTAAGATCTCTTCTCCTACCATACCTTTCGTGACTTGCCCGATACATAGGGTTTCCATTGATTTCGCAGTGAGAGCCGACATTGAAGGTCCATGTCTGTGTATCCGCTACATCTGTCAAAAGCTAGCGAGCCTATAGACACGATGAACTTTAGTGGTTGCCTTCCCGCGCTAACCATTGAATTCTTGCCGAAGGCTGCCCTTTCATCTGCGGATCTGGGGAACGTAGTGTAAAAACTGGCATCCACGTCTGTTAATCTGGCCAATAAGATGCGCTGGGTCGTAATCTCCACAAGTCCTTTTGTGTGGGTTCGTCGTGAACCTCATACAGCTGCGGAGGCAGGCTAGACCTGGTGTGCGAATGTCCGTCGTCGGATCTGTTCAAGGATAGAGCTGGAGAAGGCCCGTTGTTCGGGAATGACATACTTAATCCTGTTCATCCGAAGATAGCAAAATGATCTAGATATATACGGTTTAGGCGGTCGGTTTCGGATTTTAGTGTACTAAAAACTATACTTTCTGTGCTTGTTCTGTACTTAGACATCACTTTGGAGATCTTGATGAAGCAGTAAGCGCGCCCAGCCTCTTTGGAACAGCTTCAAAAAGGCAGGCTTACTACAGATGCGATATCGCGGGAAGGATGATTCTAACAGCGCTCGATGATGGTGGGGATTAAGTTCGGATGTTGTTCATCTCAGACCGGGAGTCAGGGCCGGGCCGGTCCACGTCGCCCGGCAGCCGGCTGGCGCAGTCCAGGGTGTTCGCCAAGCTATTCACTGTTGTTCGTCTTTTGGTTTCTTACAGCCATCTGTATCCATGCTGCCTTCACCTAGAGTGAGGTTCGCCTACATCATTCAATTCTAGGTACGAGATACTGGTGTCGTGAACTTCAATCGCCTTCTTCGGGTTGACCTTTATACATAGGTCTCGATGGTGTGATCAAGAAAGTTAACGATTCAGATCATATCTCAAAATCCCTAGTCATCAACATCTCATAGTCAATGGATATTGCGCCGATTTTCATGGAGAGGCTTTGACTATCTCGACGGCGTATCCTCGCTTACCCTTGTCAATGGCAAGGACTATCCGGACAAGCAATTCTTCCGACTTGGCTAGTTGACCAATCCCTCGTGAATGTCCCATCGTCCTTCACTATTCATCGACGCCGATTCTTGGTACCTGTCTAAGCCCTGTATGGAAGATATTAATCTTCTACCCGCGACAACCTAACATCTAACCACTATCGATAGCATCATGATGCCTTGTAGAGTGCCTTCTGTAGTCGGTGCCCACTCGGTATGTATCGTGGCTGGCAAATACCTAACATGGAAATATCTCGGTCCCTGCATGGGAGTTTTTGCCTTTGACTTCCCGTTGTTTCCTCTTCCAGCGTCAGATCATTCACACGGAAAGCAGCCCCCGCCGAGACTGAGATACCCCACAACTTTCAGATTGTGACGGGAAAACTTCGGCTGTTCGTTACCCATACATCAAGGACTGAAGGTTTCGATCAAGAGCCTCGGGCGTCCAACCAGTGTCGACTTGTACAACTGTGGGGATATGCCAGAAGCTACAGCAACGCTGGATACACTCTCCTGATGGCTGCGCTCTACCATGATCAATTCATCTAGTTGGTCCCATGATTCGCCAAGAAATGAGCTGGAACTCACTTGCCGAGTATGGCTTTAAAGTACCTATTCTTGAACGTGCCTCATTCTATCTTTAGAGGCCAATGCAATCGTCGAAGAGGACACCATCGGTTACTATATCTCGGATTTTACTCCAAGACTCCGGTAATGGTCAAGGATGTTCCGTTCATTTTACTTATCTGATCAAGTGGCGAGCCGTAGGTTTTGACACACCGAGTTCCAGATTGGGAGTTCCTCATTGCCACGAGCATTTACCCTGTTCCTTCCGGGCACGTTTTTGCTGTATAGTCCAGCCTGGGCCTCGAAGAGCGTCAAGTTTTATAAAGCCCGTGTTCGCCGACGAGGTTTTCGCCAGAGAAGCCCGAGTCACCATCGAGAATGTTCTTTCAACCCAAATAGACTAAATCCGAAGCCCCGTATGTTGTCACAAGCAACGGAATACTACAATGCCCGTATTTAAAGCGCGTTCATCCGCTTTACGTCTCACTCAGAGTGGGCGCCTTGTAGGCCCGGATATCCAAACGTGACGCAGATAAGTATGTACGCCCACATCGATTAGAAGTTTCACTAGCACCGGTCATCCCGATACTTCCTTCCTCTGTATGTCGCTTCCATTTCACTGGCTCATTACGCTGGTCTTGGTTATTTCGGAAGCATAGGACCCGAATTTGCACATGAATGCGCTGGTCGGCCATTAAATGAGCGATCGAATGGCGGTCTTTGAAAGTTTCTGGGGCGGGAAGCTAGATACCGTCACTGTCGTTGCTTTATTGGAGTCTCTGGCGGGAAGGTGGGAGTCCGATAGGTGTGGACGCTTCTACGCGAGCGAAGAAGGGTCAAATTGACACCGCGAACGGAAGCTTTCATTTCACTAGCTCATTCGCAAATGGACACACACTAGGCACCGACGGGCGTGGATTCTTACACCAAGCATCCTCGTCATCTCGGAGACCCCCTTCCTCGACTTATCGATACGGACGCCTCATCGGAGCGTTGGTAAGTTTAGACACCCTTTTATGACGATCGCCCGAAACCAACTCGAGCGCTTAGAGCTACTTGAACAAATTGACACCCGGTTTCCTACTTACCAAGAAGGCACGATCACTTACAACATCCTATGGGGATTCGAGCTCAGGAATGGGCATTAAAACATCATGTAGCTTTGACCTTCCTATTCCATGTGATCAGGTACGTTACGAGAACGCTGTACTCGAAAGGCTTGTAGAGCTTTTCCGTCTCCATCAATGATGGATTCGCCGCGGAGATTAGCTCGAACGTTCCTTCAATCCAAGATGAAGATACTCAACTACCCTACCGCTGTCCTGCAAAATACTTTTGTTTGATACACCTTCTGTGCGTGTTTGTTACTTCTGGTCAATTTGAGCATCTCATATCTCTGGAAGTCCTTCCCTGATTGATGTATCCAGATACACTTTTACTGTAGAACTGAACGGAGGCGAGACATTCACTCCATTGATTGTCGAATATGTACGTACAAGTTATGACCACTTCGAACCTAGTTCGGGAACCATATACTTACAATAATCTAACAGTATCTAAATTCTGATACAGCATCCGCCATCCTATGGACCAGACCCTACACAGTGCATCGAAATTACCGCAAGATTACGAATATCCTAAATCTCGAACTTCCCTTCGCTGCTTCGTAAACCTCCGGATCGATTGGCCGGAGGGCGCGGTCTTTATGACCGCACTGAAGCTCCAGAGTCTATCCAAGTCAATTGGGGCCTAGGGTCGAATATTGTATCGCCGAAGTCTTGGGAGAACCTAGTGTCAATGAGAGAGTTTCAGTACACTCTGTACTCACTGACCTCGAAATTAGAATCGAAAATTGATATATAATGAGGGCGAATTCATATCCATTTTGTTGCTCGGAGGACACCACAGCGTCCCGGAAAATCTAGAACCTCTCCGGAAGACGGCTTGAGTATAAAAATCGATGTTAATTGGGCCCGCTTGGAGGTAGACGGTCTTCTTGATGGACGAAGACCAGGATCTCATACAAAAGGTCCTCTGAGGACCAGTCCGCGAGATCTCTGGCTGTAGTCGGACTATTCACATCTCTATGCGGCAGCTAGAGGTCTATTTCCCAAGACGATGAGGGCTTGGGCTTGTTCATGCACGATGCTTCTGGTCGGTTACCCCCGGGCCGCGGGGATCTGTCATCGTTTAGATCCGTGCTTTTTCTCACACCTCTTGCCTTTTAACCACCACCACGAATCATATAGATTGGAGCTCTTTTGCTCTTTTCTGCTTCCTTTTCTTCAGCGCGCTTCTGTAACGCTCATTATAGAGCCAGAAGCCCTCATGATAACGATTCACACCGTAATAAAAACCCGGGTGTGTTCAATAACGCACATTGACATGAACCGATGTTTCTCTGAGATCATGGTGCGCAATTACGTTTCGTTCAATGTGTAGTTTCTTCGCTCATTTGTATCATTAGATTGACGAACAATGTACAATTGTCAGTCCGAGTCTGCTTTCTCGCTCAAGCCGCGAAGAATCCAGCTCCTCGGATTAGGCCTTACCTTGACCGTACGTTCAAAAGCGTCGTACAAATGCTTTGAACTGACTTGAAGACCATCTTTGGGCACAGCTAGATCATTTGAATACTGCCACTCTCATCTGCGTCGCCCCAGTACCACTCAGGAAAGCGATTTGGAACTACAGCGTGCCTACACACCAATACCATCCTCCGCCGGATCCATGCTCACCAGCTTCGACCGACCTCCTCTGCACGAATGGCTTTTCCTGATGGTCTGGCAGTGATACTGATCTGGACGGAACGGTCAAGAGATGCATAGGACGTTGGATCTTTGGTCATGAGGCCCGAGGCTTGAAGCCATGCACTGTGACCTGGCCCCGCAAAACTCGAACGATCTCCTTCGTCTTCATCAGAGGCTGTATCTACATTGACAAGCATATTTCGTCGCCAATCCAGTCTCCTGCCGTTTCGACCTCACTTTTGCCACCTGTTCTTCTCTATGGTATTTGTCGGCACTCCATCATTGTCATCCCATATTGCACCTCTCCCGACATCGCTCTCCCGCGAGCTCTCCTTCTTATGAGCGGCCCTACGCTCTTGTGCATCCTTAGCAATGCTTTTCGGGGAGATTGGATGGCTCGCCCGGCATCCATGTACAGTCGTAGGGATGATGGAGGCAAGCGCTCGCCGGGATGCATCTTGGGTGTGTGTCAGACTCACGTTGGAGTTTCTTGTCGTTAGAGAATGAGGCACGTCGACGTAGGGACTACTAGTTGAGGAGTTTCTTCCCCAATATTGTGCGTTCTTCCGCTCTTCCACGTTCACCCTTCGCTGACTCTTCGCTTGGCATGGCAGGTAGCTTTTGGGCGGAGGAACGTCAGTTCGCCTTATAGGAGCTTTTGTCACGCCTTCTGGAACCTTAACGTCTCGGGTGGTCCCACGAATTGGGTACGTCGCTTGCCCCTTCGTTGACCTTTTATTCCGTTTCGGTCGTCATCATATACCTCACGTTCAAAGCACCGCCTACGTTCGCAATCATCCCTTATCTTACCTCGTCTTTCTCTTTATATCATTCGCCTCTTATTTTTTGGACTGATCACTCATTTCCCCTTCTATTCTATAGACCTCGAGACTCCGTCGAGCTATATCCCGTAACGCAACCTTGCGCGAAGACAACTCGAGAGGCCCTTGGGTCTGAGAGCGAACAAGTTGGAGAGATGTAGGAGGGGTTGTATGGGCTGCTCGCTGATAGAGGGTATGCTCCGCCTCCTTCCACCACTTCCTCTCGTTTCGTTTCGTTTCGGTCTTCATTCGATCCTGTCTTTCCCACGTTTTGCCAGGTTTTGACCATCATCTCGAAGGCGGCTCCTTCAAAACGATGTCAGCAGGGAAGGCCGGGAAGAAACAATGCTTATCCTTCATAGTTTCACTCTACTTCCTCCGACTTGCCCACTCCGTTGCCATCACCTCGTTTACAGCCCGGAACCAATGTACAAGTCACGTGACTTTGTCGGACTTCAGACATCCTCTTTTTTCCGAATTCATTGTGGCGACTGCGGCTCTCAAGGCTCGGATATACGGTGTCTAGAGGCGCTTGTATGCTGGTGCGGTGTACGGTGATCCTCCTTGCTGGGCTTTGCGCAGTAATCGAGCTAAGGAGTGATTTAGACGTCACGTAGAATGTGGCGTACCGAAGGCACCTTAGATCGACTGAATCTGAGCTCCAGGACGTCAACCTGGCGCCTACATCCACGAGAACCAAAGGTTTCACCAACCCCAACCCCGGGATTCCTCGTCAGCATTACCTTCTCTTGGTTCCACCGTCCACGTCGACAAATAGGTATCACACGTGAAGTCTAGGCGGCTTCTTATTGCGAAAGTAGAACCAGAAGCAAAGGACTTCTCTTATCTCTCGTGATCCAGGTGACACTTTCTGGGTGTGTTGCTCACCCCTTTTTGTCATTGTTTTCCCTCCTGTATAACCACCGTGGAAAAGGCATACTCACGTTGTATTGGTGATTGTAATGTATATCACGAAGCATCGCAGAAGCATCATTTCATCAGCTTCTCCCCACACTCTTTCGCAATTCTCGTTACTCAGTAATGATCAGTGGTTTGTCAATCACGATTTGTCCCTCCACTTGGTTTTCTATATAATGAGATCAATTCGACCAATGTTTCCTTACCAACCAACGATGCCGCGATCTCCAGCAGCACGCCAACATGAGCATGCGTTTATCCAACGAGGAACCGGGGGTAACTCGTTCCTCACTAAACTCGTATTTTCACTCTCTCGAATGGCAGATGTCCCCCTCCAATACCAGATTCTTGCCCACGGCCTCGGACACTCTATCATTACCTCACTCGGCAGCCAACCACTTCTTTCGTACCAACCTGCTGCAAACCAGCAAAATGCACTCACGTCTTCACTCGAACTATCGCCTTACCGTATTGTCTTGTTGGGAATGTCCATTGGCAGCATGGTCAAACAAGTAGTTTGGCTTATTCGTATCTCCCAGGAGGATATCGGCGTCCGCGGTGCACTCGGGATTGGAGCCTTCAATGCATTAAGCAACTCTCTCAACACCCTCATATTCTCCGCTGCCGCTACCTCCGTCATTACCTCACCGGCGCAAGAATGGAATTTATCTACTTCTCCTCAGCTTTTGGTGGGCACTGCAATGTTCGCGATCGGGATCGCTCTCGAGTGGATCTCGGAGGAGCAGAGGAAGGCATTTAAGGACGATCCGAGCAATAAGGGAAAGGTGTACTCCGGGGGATTGTTCGGATGGGCGAGGCATATCAACTTTGGAGGATATACTCTTTGGAGGTCTGGGTTCTCCCTTGCTGCCGGTGGATGGTGGTTCGGTGCGACCATAGCGGCGGCGTTCACTTATTTCTTTGCGAAGGGTGGGATCCCTGAGTTGGACGAGTACTGTTCGAATCGGGTGAGTGTACCCGTCGCGATTCTATTTCGGATAATAAGGAGCGTGATGGACTGATATTCTCTTTTGTTTGCAGTATCGAAACCAATGGGTGGAGTACAAGCGAAAGGTCCCTTACAAGCTCTTTCCATATGTTTATTAATGATGTATCTTGATCTGTACCTCACCAATCCTCACGAACTAAAGACCTAGGTAGCTACATGCTCTAGCTTGGTGTTCCAAGAAACAACAAATGATGCGAGCTTTCTCAGACCTCAAACCGTCGGTAATACTGTAATCAGAGCCGTTATGGCGTCTGGAACTGATTCATGTCTTCCGTCGACCTTGCTGATGGATAAGGTCCGTCTTTTTTCGAAAACTGGTTGAATCGTGAGTCAACGTTATCTGGCACAAGCGATAAAACTCTGATCGTCTTGACATAGTCTGCAATAAGAATTAGTCACTCTGCCGCCAGCCATTGGGTCTGGCCCTCCTTGTGCATGATGGAACTGAGCGGCACTCTGTCTCGGTCTTCAGGCTCGTGATGCAGGAACGCACGGAAGGGTTTTACAATGAAGACAATGAAAACAATTCCAATTAGCTGACGACGCTCAGACTTATGTAACCACTATACCTCGCCAGCTCGTTGAAAGAAGTAGAAAGTTAGATGGCAATGGTAATGGAACGCTAGGTGAGTAGTATCAATCCGATGTCCTTCCTTTGGCCGATTTATCACAAACGCGACTCGGAGATGATTGAAACTTGCTCTTGAATCCTGGTGAATAGTAGTCCATCCTCCTTCCTTGTAACGAGTCACTTGACAGGGAAGAAGACGATGAGGAGGGCTCCTTAGAGGTCTTAGAAAACATGCCCTTCAGCCCAGGCAGGGCATTCTCTATTTCTCGTCTGGAATCAGGTCTAGGTAGTACACGTGATGACGCGGAAGATGGAACATTCTCGATTGCGGGAGCGGATAACATGTCATTCCGGAGATTCTGAGACACGGAGGTTTCGGGGGCAGTCGGGGGAGGTGTCGTTGACGATACAGGACGAGTGAATGACGGTGAAGGAGAGGGGAGTGATGGCGATGGAGGCGATGACGCAGGGGGAGGAACACTGGGAGAAACACTGGTCCGAGCAGCAGCAGGACGGACTTGGTTAACGAGTGCCGTGAGCTCACTGAAGCGAGCCAACTGGCAACAAGTCCATGAGAGTCGACAAGTTAGCCTGTGACTGCTGCAAAACGAAGGAGTGCACTTGTGTAACCGCGGACCAGAATTTCACCACCTGTTGATGTATATGGGTAAGCTCCTTCATGTAGTCAATGTCCTGTGGGATTGAATGCTGGTGACAACGATCCCAATTTGCTACCTTCCGCGGTCATCGAAACCTGGTGCATGCCGCTCGATCTTGAGGGTTCGGATAGTGCGAATGTTGTTGAGAATGAGGTGTCCCCGACTCGGTCGAGAGAAGGACGTAAGGCCAGTGACGAGATATCGACGGGAATACGGATTGTTGCATTCGAGCAACCAAGACCATTTTGAGGGGTATCGGTCATGGTGGAGGGGTGAATAGAAGGGAAAATTCTACGAAAGAGATCATGGTAGCTGTGTATCTCGCCATAAAGAAATCCTCACCGGTGTTGGCGGTGGTGGTGCGGTGCAAGCCCATTTCGTCCCGGGCCGCCGGTATCCGACGCCGTGTTTCTCTCTCCGGGTTCCCACGTCAGCTCTCGCCTTCCTACCGTCAATACGGTTCATCTGGAGCAGAACTTTCCTCATCCCTTCCCTTTTATCCTCGGTTCATCTCCATCTCGCTCTTTATAGACTTGACTTCTGAGGATTACTGTCGTTGGCTACAATAGAAGGATGCTCGACAGCACACCTAACCGGGCTCATCTTTCTCTTGGATCATGGTACGCTACGCTATCTTGTTTGTTTTTTGTGCTACCTGTTGACTTGTGTCTGCAGACAGACAACAAAGGCTGATCTCAAACATAATGTATCACTCAAACTGCGAAGATGAAAATAATCCAACTCTTCTCCCCAAATCTGACTTTGTGATGACCTAGGCTTCGACGTTCGCGACGAAAGCCTCTCAAACAAGTTGGTTTTTTGCATGTCAAATGTGGTGCTGTCAGTGTATTGGAGCTCACCAGTGTACATCATCTTATCAGTGAGTGCCATATGACTACGTTTTGTCTTTCGTAATGCCTCACTTTCTTTTCCTTTTCTCCAATGCGAAAAAGACACGGTCGTTCAGATAGGGTTACCACCTCGCTGGAAGAAGAGCCCATTTCACGCACATACCTACGAGGCAAAGCACCTGAGGTACGTGCCTGTTCGCCTGGCGTTCAGACATCCGAACTTCATCTTTTCTCTCTGCAAAGCACCTGGCTCCAAGGACGATTTGCAAATATTCGTGTCGAGAACGCAAGCCATTCAATTCTATAGGTCGAAAGGGTTCATGAAAGCGCTGAAACGGACACCGTACGTCTCTCGATCTCGGACAAATGCTCAGCTATACTGGTGTTCTCCTTTTACCCATGCTCCCTGGCTTTATAGCCTTCTCAGTGCACTGCAGCTGTTTGAACGTTGCCAATCTCGTCAGCGCCATCTCCGTTCTGTCCACGAAGAGAATTGGGACACAAACGCTGTTCGAGGTTCATTCAAGCCAAATTTTCCCTCTGGATTGGTCACTTCTGCCTCTAATTGAAACCTTCCACACGAGTTCAACTCCTCGCGAAATACGCCAGTGATACTCAACCCGGAAGACGGACAAGACAATGAATCTTCAATCAAGGCGCAAAAACATGCAACGGACCCTCCGAGCCCCACCAATGATCTCCCACATCTCCTTCGAACGCTACACAATCATCAGGGGGCAATCTTTTGCTCCTTCGCCGACCGAACTTCGATGGAGGCGAGGAGATTTCCTCAGTGCTCTTGACATCGTCAAGCACGCTACCTACCCATTTTCGTCTCATTTAGTCGTCTCTATCCCTCGTCATCAAGGGGCCAGCTATGTTCAGAATCCTTTTGAGGTTCTGGCATCATTCTGTTTCCCTTTATACATCCTCCTTTTCCATCTCGCTCTTCGTGTAAGTTGCTAATTTGCCCCTTTCAATGGTAGATCCCAAGTTGCGGCATCCGCCAACTCGGCTTGTGTCGTGGAGACACCGAGCGTGGCGACAAGTCAAGAAGCCCTTGGGGTTGAGAGAGGGTAACCTGAAGCGGCCTACCAAGCAAACGAGAGATCTGGGGCTGTATGGGGCGACTTTTGATGGAGGTATGTCTCAGTTCCTTTGATTTCCTTCTCGTCATCTTCAGTTTCCCGGTACCTCAAGAGGAGGCGGCGCCGGCCTTCAAGTAACATTAGCAAAGCGATCTGAGGGAAAAATTCACAGCATCAAAGCCCAACTCTCCTCTCCCCTACTCGCCTTCTGCTGCCGCCGACAACTTGAAAAAAACCTCGAACCAACTGTCATATCACGTGACTAGATCGGTCAGTTTTCGTCCTGTTTCCGAACGTGGGCTGCAGTGGTGGGGCTCGGATGAGGTATTTACGAGGGACAACTAATGTTTGCACGGCGACCTAATCATCTGATCTTGCGCAGGGGTTAACGTGGAGGGACATATTCGACGCCGGTGGCAGGCCAATGGTATCCGACGTTGCAGCCTGCTTGTTCTATACCCTCCGTTATTGACTGATCATAGGGGGTCGCTAATGACCTTGAGATAGTCCGGTTCCCTTCTCAAGGCCCGTATATCCCCCCTGGTCCAGGGTCGCTCAGTTGCCGCTGATTTTTCATCCACTACACGGTCGCCTCTGTTGTTCTCTCGTGGCCTAAAATTCACGACAATTTGAAGCTTAGCTGGACGCACTCTATTGTGATGGTCGCTCTTGTTTCTCTTGACTCAAATGTCACAGTCTGTTCAAGTCCGGAGACGTTTGGTATCCCATCGTTCTCATCGTTTCCCACCATAAAAATATACCGAATGAAAGACGTACTCACGTTGAATGGTTACATGTGATGTGCATCATAGAAGCGACATTCTATCTGCTCACCAGACCCGTTCGGGGACTGGTTTCCTCCATTAATCAATGATAGTTTGGTCACGATTTGTCGCTCCACCTGGTTCTAGTTTTCCATATACTACGTCCATTCGCCCACTGCTCCCATGCTCACACATAATGTCGACCCCAGGAAATCGTAGACTTGAGCATCCTTTCATCAAACGAGGGATCGGAGACACCTCGTTTCTCAACAAAATTCTTTTCTCACTCTCTCGAATCGCAGACATTCCCCTCCAATACCAAATTCTCGCCAACGGCCTTGGTCACTCCATGATCGTCGCACTAGGCAGTCACCCTCTCCTCATCTCCCGAGCCGTTGCGAACCAAGGAAACGCATTAACATCATCTCTCGGGCTCTCACCCTACCGTACTGTCCTGCTAGGAATGTCCATCGGTAGCATGGTCAAACAAGTCGGTTGGCTCATCCGTGTCTCTCGGGAAGATATCGGTATCACTGGTGCCCTCGGAGTGGGCGCCCTCAACGCCCTCATTAATTCTTTAAACACCCTCATATTCTCCGCTGCTGCCACCTCTGCCATCACCACACCTGCGGACGAGTGGAATATATCTTCCTCTCCCCAACTTATGGTGGGCACTGCAATGTTCGTGATCGGGATTGCTCTCGAGTGCATTTCGGAGGAGCAAAGGAGGGTGTTCAAGAATGATCCGAGAAATCATGGAAAGGTGTACTCTGGGGGATTGTTCGGATGGGCGAGGCATATCAACTTTGGAGGATATACCCTTTGGAGGACTGGGTTTTCACTGGCTGCGGGTGGATGGTGGTTTGGCGCCATCGAGGCAGCGGTGTTCACTTATTTCTTTGGGAAGGGTGGGATCCCTGAGTTGGACGAGTACTGTTCAAACCGGGTGAGTGTGATAGTCGTGATCACGTTTCGGATGGTGGCGAATGTGATGGGCTGATTGTCTCTTTCGTTTGCAGTATCAAGCCCAATGGGAAGAATATAAACGAAAGGTCCCATATAAGCTTCTGCCTTACATTTATTGAAACTGAATTACGATCTTTATGTCGTCGGTTTCGACGAACGAGCGAACGAGAAGTATTGAAGTAGCAGGTCATTCTAACGTAGTGTTTCAAGAAACAGAAAATCAAGAAATCATACTCAAATCTACCGTCAGTAGACCCAAAGGCTAGTGAAGACGTCTCTAGAGGAAGTTATAGGCCTTATTGATAGGAACGCTCTATCTTATTTTATAAGGCCGTTTCGTCAGTGCCTGACGTTACCCGGAATAACCGATAGAGCTTTGACTGTCTTCCCACCGCACTGACACCTATGACGATCGGAGACTAGTAACTCCCGCCGGCGCTTGGGTCCAATCCTTATATCTGACGACAGCAAGCCCAAAAGTACTCGCTCTTTGTGGAGGAATGAAAGAGTGTTACCAAAACTCTGCAAACTTCGACTCTCCGGCCCAAGGCTGTCTCTTTTACTTAGTCCCTCGTACGTCAGGGAGCTCGCAGGGAGCACCTTTTCTCGCATTTCTCCGTTACATCATGGTAAAAGCACTGGTGTTCACTGCCCAGCAACAAATAGCTCATCCTTTGTACAACGGGATGTTTATGGCTACAGCATCCAACACAAAACTTGTTAATTTCTTGTTATTTACGCTTAAGGCCTTTCCGACCAGCTGCCTGCTCCGCGGCTCGTGAAGCATTTGACCATCACCCCTATATCAGCATTGTCACCCGCAGGTCCCAAACTGGGGGAGCAGTCCTAAAGTCTAGCTAAAGAACGCAGCGCGGTCGACGTCAGCGCAACGGTCATCGTGATTTGGTGGTTAGCCCCGCCCGTGCCATCTTTTCGCTCGTGCAGGCCATTACCCCACCTTGAGGAAGGGAGGAGCAAGAAAGTCCTCGAAGGCCAAAAAGGAGAGATGGGATACGCGTTATTGCGATTCACGACCGACAACGGAGGTCGCGAGAATAGCTAATATGAGGATGACGATAGGGAAACGCATGTTGGTTGTTGGTACGTGATAAAAGCTTGTTAGTGGGTTGATAGTTGGTGGTAGAGTATCGTGTTCGAAAGTAAGTTGTTCAGTATCAACTCCGCAGACTCAGCCGACCTCTTTTCATACCTTGAGGATTGGCTCTGGACAGTGTACCGCAGTGGATACTTCGAAGAGGCACGTATGGGCGGGCTCTGCCTCTCTCCGCGTTATGAGGTTTCAGGATTGGGGTGGTAAGAAACTCGTCCATAGTTCTCTCCACTGATGGAGTTTGTATACTTATGGTTTCATTGATCGTCTTGGAATGGCCCGGTCGTGCAATCATGGTCGGTATAACTACCTGTGCGTAAACCCCACCGGAATAGGACAAACTCACTCGTTCGTCATACCTCATTGACGTCGATCATCCATAGAGATGTTTATTGCTGCTTTTCAGGCTTTTTTCACGGATAGGTGCAGCTTAGCCGGGTTCGCTTTGAAGGGGCCCTGGAACTCAAATCGCTTGGTACTGAATGTTTCCCTCGTGATTCGGATGACACAGGTAACACAAGTTCGGGGCGGTTGCTCTCCCACCCTTCTCTTCGTTTACTCTGAATAAGCACTGTAGAAGAGGCGTAAGAACCTTAAATGGTTGAGTGATGTGTATGACAGAAGCATCCCATCGGCAGCAACGGAAGCGTCATCCTATCGGCTTCCCACTGCACTTTTTTGAAATATCCTTACCCAGTTTCCCTTATCATTCGATCATCCGCCCCGTACTCCTTATCCCCCCAGCGATGTCTTCAGCAGAACGCCAACTGGAGCACGCTTTCATCAAACGAGGAACCGGGGCTAGCTCGTTCTTCACTAAACTCATATTCTCACTTGCTCGTATCGCGGATGTCCTTCTCCAGTACCAGATTCTCTCCCGCGGCTTTGGTCACTCCATAATCACTGCGTTGGGCAGTCAACCTCTCGGCCTCTCCCACCTGCCCGCTGCAAGCCAGGGAAGCGCACTAACAGCCTTCCCCGGTCTCTCACCATACCGTAGCGTCCTGCTGGGGATGTCCATCGTGACGATGGTCAAACAAGTCAATTGGCTCATTCGTATCTCCCAGGAGGACATTGGTATCACCGGTGCCCTCGGAGTCGGGATTTTCAACATGTTCACCAGCTCTCTTAACACCCTCATATTCTCTGCCGCCGCTACTTCCGTCGTCACTACACCGGCCGACGAATGGAACTTGTCTTCCTCTCCCCAATTTTTGGTAGGAGCTGCGATATTTGTGATCGGGATTGCTCTTGAGTGGATTTCGGAGGAAAAAAGGAAGGTGTTCAAGGAAGATCCGAGAAATAAAGGGAAGGTGTACTCTGGGGGATTGTTCGGATGGGCGAGGCATATCAATTTCGGAGGGTTTGTTCTTTGGAGGACGGGCTTCTCGATCACTGCTGGTGGATGGTGGCTTGGTGCGGCCGTGGCGACGGTTTTTGCTTGGTCTTTTGCGACCAGTGCGATTCCCGAGCTGGATGACTATTGTTCGAATAGGGTGAGTGTATGTCGCATTTGGGTTTTGATTTTGGATGACGATGATGCTATTTTTCAGTATCAAGCCCAGTGGATGGAGTACAAGCGCAAGGTTCCTTACAAGCTCGTGCCATTTATCTACTGAGGATGCGGTACACTTTTACGTTGCCTATTGCTGTAGGTGTATTTTCGAGCGAGAATCTTTACGGAAATGTGAGATATGAATCTTAAGAAGAATCTCCAGCCTCATCCGAGTTCTCTACCCTTTCACCCTCGTCTGAGGAATTTATTGGTTCATCGGTGTCTGAATAGTCCAGGTCTGATTGGTCTCCGTCCGAGTATTTCGCATCTGACTCTGAATCTTCGATCTCTTATCTTCCAAACCTCCTCTCGTGAGGATCGCCAAAGGTAGTATTTAGGTTTATCCGGAAAGAAGTGACTGATACGCAACACGTATCAACTTGGGATAGCCGTGTTCCTGAGCGTACTTCTTCCCGTCCTCGTAGGCCGTCCTGTGGGAATGTTTTCGAACTGTATGATATCCATCCCACGCCTGAACTTTTAGCTCGGGTATTCTGTATCTCACCCAATCGTTCTCTGAGATCACATGCTTTCTCCGGGTCAGATTCCCAGTAGAATAGTGATTTGGGAAGCGGATAGCGAACACAGTACAACCCGTTGACGTCCTCGACTGGGAGAGGTAGGACACAAAGGTACGTAGGTCTATTATTGATTGTGGGGAATGGGACAAGTCGACAACAAGGGAAATGTCTATTTTATCAATGAAATCTGGATGCAGCTATCAGGTCGACGCGGTGGAGATGAAAATTGCGAGGTCACATGTGAAGACATCTGCATCGGTGGGATGCTGGCTGATAGGCGGCACGGAGTTGATTTTGTTCCTTCAGGGGAAGGCGCAACGAGAAGTAGAGATTGGGTCCGGTGTCAGTGTGGATGATGTTGTTTATTTACAAGTCAATACGCGAGCTTCGATCAGAAACGGATCGGATGAGGAGAAGTCAGAAGGGAAAAATGGATAGCAGAAGGCTGCGTACGAACTGCACATCCAAGCTAGCCTTCTGAAGTTTGGTTTTCCAAATTAGGAAGTTGGAGAATAACTGACGCAGAAGAAGGACTTAAAATTTACACAATGCACACCTGAATACACTTCACTATCGACGTCAAATTTTGCTACAGCAAAGCCACATCACCTACTACTCATCACGAATCATCGTTTGGCCGGAACCTTGGGAAGTTGTCGGATGAGCTAGACACAAGTCAGAACGCAAAAACACAGGATATACACGACTGCACCCACCCGAGGATGAATATCCCCCACGCTTGTACGTTCTCCAAGGCTGTCGATTTCTCGTCCTTTTCCCTGATGAATGAGGTTTATCTCAACACTTTACCAAGGTAGAGTGAAACATACCTTTGATGATAAAGACCTGAAGGAAGACATGCTGCCACCTTCGTTCACTCGGTTTAGCATGAGAGGAGGTGGACAACTGAAACTCTCCTTCTCAGGCGGAGAAACCACTCCCAATTCGTCCTGATTCGGCCTCGATTCCGCACGAATCTCCTTCATGCCGTCCCTTTGCCCGATTGAGAGATTACCGCGTACGCCAGCTGCCTTTTCAGAGCGCGTCGACCCGACCGAATATAAGTCTAGTACTGGAGATGGACGTCGAGTATCTTCAATACAGTTCAGGAACGAGTCAGCCTCGGCGAAGTCTCGAGGAGCTATGACGAGGAGGAACGGGTCAATAGCACCATTCACGCGATAATCTTTGGCCGCCTCTGGATCTTCTTGTACTCTCAGTGTCCCTGTATCGCGGATGTTGAGCCTGTAAAACACGGGCTTTATTACGATGCACCTTCGAAGAAGGAATGACGCACGTAGTGACTACGAAAACGTAACTTCAGCACACATTAAAAGTCAAGAGTAGTGATGGAGACGTACTTGCAGTCATGTAGTACAAAGCGACGTGACTTTGGTGCATTGGTGTCCTGATTGACCATACTTTGAGTACTCGACTGTCTGTTGTCATGAGATCGTAGCTTACCACCAGAGTCGATCTGGTCGGGCCAAGTACAGAATGACAAGCCCTAGATGACTCGCTGCTAACAGGGTGCCACGAATAACCACGATGACACTCAGTCGTTGAAAGATAGGCTGTGGCGTGCTGACATTGAGTGTTATAAATGAGAGTGGAGCCTGGGTACGGGTGAGGAGTGGGTAGTTTGCGTACTTGGAGGCTTCGTCCATATGTGCTTTGAAGGAATACCACAGACAGAACGTGATCAGAGCTTGAGATGTGGCTGCCGCGAAGTTGGTGAGGGAGATGCTGATCTAGTATTATGGTTTACGAAGAGAGCATATAAGGATAGGCAAAAAGACTTTGTAGCGCGGGTATACTTACCTTGTGCTTCATGTCAAGGAGGGTGAATATCAGAGGTTTTGATAAGATTTGGTCAACCAGTACTGCGAAATTGTGAGACTCCACTGATAAGTTGTACGAACTTTCGAGTTTCGACTCGCTATGGCTCACCTAATCCGCTGACTGAAACAAGCACCATAAGAGTCGGCATTGTCAATGTAAGAGAACATGACACGCGAACCTAATGATGTAAGTGCGGTCAATATCTATATGGCGGAAGTCCTTTTCCATTAGCTCAGAACAAAGGAATACTGTTATGTAAACCCACGATCAGGCCGACAAGTGACCAATGAACCCTCTTGACTGGATAACGCAATATTAATATCGAAGAAGTGTCGAAGATAGCCAGTTTAGGGGACTCACGACGCCATATCCTCGACGAGAAACAAAGATCCGAACTGCAAAGTGTGATGAATAGTCGGATCCACCTTCGTATGCGTTGAGATTCACTCACATGAAGGCCACAATTAGATTCAATAGAACCAACATTGTTGATTCCCTAGTGACAGTTTTAGATCCTTCTTATAGGTGACCAGAATGAATCACAAACTCGGCGATGCACGTCATGACGAGGTAATTCCCAAAGTTCTCGAGCTGAAGGGTGGTTTATGTCGACGTTAAAAAAATCCAACGACGTCGTACCAAGTAGAAGTGGAGAATTTGCCCATTCAGAACGGTAGTTGCAACGACCAGACAGCTGAGTGTGAATCATAAGAAGAATGTCGGTGGCCGTCAAAGACAGGTACTAACAATAAGACTGCAACCTAATATGAAGGTGAGTCCAGCGCCAGTGACACGATATCGCAAGTCTGAGTGATTACTCACCACAGCTTGGAGCAGTCTTTGGTCGTCATTAGACTTGATGTAAGTCCATGTTTGGGCCAAACACACCCCGAAGCAGCTGGACAGCCAGACAGTCAATGAATGGCGAAGTAAACGGCCAGTAGACCGGGGCTCACCCTATCCCAATCAAGCAGCCTCCAGCCAGACCGAATGAACTAAAATGCACGGATGTCGAAACAGATGGCCAACGTACCATAAAACAAAGGATCGGCATATCCGATGAGATAGTCTCGAAGTACTAATGGGTCATCCATGTAGAGAGCACGAAGTGGCGAGGTGGGAGAAATATGCGGCCTGGTACGTTCGGCTGGATTGTTCGATAAGGGGCTGTATGGGATAGCTACAGTCTATCCTGGACAAGGTTCGTCGCTATATAGGCCTAAAAGTGTGAGAAATGTGAGCTAGGATTTTAATTTGCATCTTACATGGTGATGAATGATATGTTACAAAAATTCTATTGAAGAATCAGTCAAACTTGACATTGATTCCAGAATTCGAGAAGTAGTTTTTGGGAGGTCCTAGCCCCTACAGCGTCTAAAGATGATCATCAGGGTTCAACGCCAAGCTAATTTTTCAACCAACTACACTTGCCTTAGGCTAAGTCGTGTTCAGCTTTTTGTTTGGGATCGATATTCTATAAAGTTTTCGGAAGATGGCTGCTAGATAACGATCGGAGTCTTGCGGAGCTGTTTTATTGTAGCCGTGGGATCGCTACTCCTCATGCTGTGGAGAGAATACCCGAATCAACATAATAGAACATCAAGCATATAGACTAACGAGTGATGATCACCATTGGATGCAAAACCCGTGGGATAGGTTGAGATACCACCTCATGTGTCCAGGTAAAAGTGAACGTTGCCCGTATAGCACGTTGCCCGTATAGCCGGGGGGCTGCCTTCAAGTCTCACTTTGAGGGTCCGAAGTTATTTCCGTCTCTGTTCAATTCAATAAGAAATAAATAAGAAATAAGAAGATAGTGATCTCCGCCGTCCCGATTCATTGTGGTCAACGACACTATTCAACAACATTGGTCCTGCCACTTGCGCCTGCGTTGGTTACTTATGTTTTGGAGAAAAATTCCTTACGGTGAATTGACGAGGCTCGAGTATCCTCGGTGAATTTCGGGCCGGGTGTAAAGACGGTAAAAGTGATCATCAACTAATGCGGCGGGAGAGTACGAGAGCTAAATGATATTGTCGATATAGATTGTAGTTGTATTTTCCGAGTTCATAATTATTGTATATAAGCTTGGGAAAGGCACTAGCGGCAGTGCTACAACCTACATCGGAGAGCATGAGAAGTCGACTGAGAAACGTCGCTGAAGCGACCTGTTGGCCCAACGGGGAGAAGGCGACAGTACGATCATTTTCGACTCTGATAGCCGCAAATACACAGACCGCTTTTGATTCTGACAGAAAGCAACGAAACGAAAAGCGAGCAAAAATGCTCAGCGCTTGAGCTAGGAGGAGTCCATGTAAGGTTATTATAATGATCCCTTCATGGACAATCCCAGTCCATTACAATGGCTCACAGGGAAAGTCCCAACAATTACCATTATAATGTCCGCCTCCTCTCGAGGCTAGGCTTGTTCTCTTCCAGCGCCAGTTCATTATAATGATGGATGCTGGGTCTGCAAGGTGAGCCGTATCCACGTTGTAAGGTTGATTCATTGTAATGAAGGCGGCGTCGAGTTGTACTGGACCTCCTGTCGCCATACCCAGCATTGTAATATTGAATTCGGGTGTCCCATTATAATGAAGGCAGCGTCGAGTCGTACCGAACCGTTGGTCGTCATACCTAACATTGTAACGTTGGTTTCGGGTGTCCCATTATAATGAAGGGGGTCTTGGGTCGTATCGGACCGCCGGTCGCCATACCCATTCATTGGTGTCCTGCAGGTGTATAACGGAAGAACGTCAAGGGCGAGTCGAGGGGGCGTAATAACAATTATGTCGTGGTGGTCTAAATCCAATTCCCGAACTAGCGAAAATGCCCGCTTTACGAGAGCCGTCAGTCTCATGCTTCCAGCCTACTATGCTTCTCTGGCATGTGAGTGTGAATGGTGCTATCTGAACGAGTTCCTTGTCGGGAACGAATTTCAATGTGAAAAAGGCAACTGTGAAGGGCAAACCGGATAGCAAAGAGGCTGCATATCCAAGTTGGCCTTCCGAGGTTTCGATCTTCTAAACTAAGAATTTGGAGAACAACTGACACAGGTGAAGGAACCAAAATCTACAAAATGCGAGATAAAATGCACACCTGAATACACTTCCCTATCGACGCCAAATTTTGCTACAGCAAAAACGCATCACCTACTACTCATCATCACAAATCACCGTTTGGCCGGAACCTTGGGAAGTTGTCGGATGAGCTAGACACAAGTCAGAACGCAAAAATACAGGATATACACGACTAAACCCACCTGAGGATGAATATCCCACACGCTTGTACGTTCCCCTAGGCCATCGATTTCTCGTCCCTTTCCCTGATGAATGAGGTTCATCTAGACACTTTGTCAGGGTAGATTGGAACATACCTTTGAAGATACCGACCCGAAGAAAGACGTGCTGCCACCTTCGTTCATTCGGTTTGACATGAGGGGAGGTGAACGACTGGAACTCTCCTTCTCAGGTGGAGAAACCACTCCCAATTCGTCCTGATTCGGCCTCGACTCCGCATGAATCTCCTTCATGCCGTCCCTTTGCCCGATTGAGAGATTACCGCGTACGGCAGCTGCCTTTTCGGAGCGCTTCGGCCCGACCGAATGTAAGTCTAGTACTGGAGTTGGACGTCGAGTATCTTGAATGTAGTTCAGGAACGAGTCAGCCTCGGCGAGGTCTCGAGGAGCCATGACGAGGAGGAACGGGTCGATAGCACCATTCGCGCGATAACCTTTGGCCGCCTCTGGATCTTCTTGTACTCTCAGTGTCCCTATATCGCGGATGTTGAGCCTGTAAAGGATGGGCTTTATTATGATACACCTTCGAAGAAGAGGAGGAGGAGGAGGAAAGGAATGACGCACGTAGTGACTACGAAAACGGAACTTCAGCACACATTCAAAAGTCAAGAGTAGCGGTGAAGACGTACTTGCAGTCATGTAATACAGAGCAGCGTGACTTTGGTTCATTGGTGTCCTGATTGGCCATACCTTGAGTATTCAACTGTCTATTGTCATGAGATCGTAGCTTACCACCAGAGTCGATCTGGTCGGGCCAAATACAGAATAGCGAGCCCTAGATGACTCGCTGCTAACAGGGTGCCACGAATAACCACGATGACACTCAGTCGTTGAAAGATAGGCTGTGGCGTGCTGAAATTGAGTATTCAAAAATGAGAATGGGGCCTGGGTACGGGTGAGGAGTGGATAGTTTGCGTACTTGGAGGCTTCGTCCATATGTGCTTTGAAGGAATACCACAGACAGAACGTGATCAGGGCTTGAGACGTGGCTCCCCCGAAGTTGGTGAGGGAAATGCTGATCTAGGATTATGGTTTACGAAGGAAGCACATGAGGACAGGCAAAAAGACTTTGGAGCGCGGGTATACTTACCTTGTGCTTCATGTCAAGGAGAGTGGATACCATAGGTTTTGATAGGATTTGGTCAACCAGTACTGCGAAGTTGTGAGACTCCATTGATACGATGTGCGAAGTTTCGAGTTTCGACTCGCTAAGGCTCACCTAACCCGCTGACTGAAACAAGCAATATAAGAGTCGGAATTGTCAAAGTAAGAGAATACGAGACGCAAACCTAATGATGTAAGTGCGGTCAATATCTATTGGGCGGAAGACCTTTCCTGTCAGCTCAGAACAAAGGGATACTGTTATATAAACCCACGATCAGGCCGACAAGGGACCAATGAACCCTCCGTACTGCAAAGAAATCAATATCAATATTGAAGAAGCGTCGAAGATAGCCAGTTTAGGGACTCACGACGCCATATCCTCGACGCGAAACAAAGATCCGAACTACAAAGTATAATGAATCATCGGATCCACATTCGTACGCATTGAGATTCACTCACATGAAGGCCACAATTAGATTCAATAGAACCAACATCGTTATTTCTCTAGAGGCGGTTTCAGATCCTTCTTATAGACGGCCAGAATAAACCACAAACTCGGCGATGTGCATCATGACGAGGTAATTCCCAAAGTTCTCGAGCTGAAGGGTGGTTTATGTTATACGGATGTAAAGCTAAAAAGATCCAGCAACGCCGTACCAAGTAGAAGCGGAGGATTTGCCCATTCAGAACGGTAGTTGCAACGACCAGACAGCTGAGTGAATCATAAGAGGACTGCGGGTGGTCGTTCAAAACAAGTACTAACAATAAGAGCGCAACCTAATATGGAGGTGAGTTCGGCGTCGGTGATACGATATCGCGAGTCTCTAACTGATCACTCACCACAGCTTGAAGCGGTCTTTTGTCGTCATTAGACTTGATGTAGGTCCATGTTTGGGCCAGACATACCCCGAAGCAGCTGGACAGCCAAACGGTTAACGAATCTCTACTACATGGCGAAATAAACGGCGGGTAGACGGGGACTCACCCTATCCCCATCAAGCAGCCTCCAAACCGAATGAGCTAAATTGCACGGATGTCGAAACAGATGACCAACTTACTGTAAAACAGAGGATCGGTATATTCGATGAGATAGGCTCGGAGCAGCGATGGTTCATCCATGTAGAAGACGAAGTGGCGAGATGGGGGAAATTATGCGGCCTGGTACGTCCGGCTGGATCGTTTGATAAGGGGCTGTATGGGATAGCTACAGTCTATCCTGGACAAAGTTTGTTGCTATATAGGCCTAGAACTGAGAGGATTGTGAGCTGGTATCTTAATTTGCATCTTACATGATGATACATGATGTATTACAGGATTGACACACTCCATCGGAGAATCAGTCACCGAAACCTTGACATTGGTTCCGAGAGGTGGTGTTTAGGAGGCTCTAGCCCTTATAGCGTCTAAAGGTGATCATCAAGGTTCAATGCCGAACTAATTTTTCAACCAACTACACTTGCCTTGGGTTGAGCCGTGTTGAGCGTTTCGTTCGAGATCGAAATTCTGGAGGGTTTGCGGAGGATGGAAGCTAGATGACAATTGAAGTCTTGCGGAGCTTTCTTATTATAGCCGTGGAATCGCTACTCCTCACACTGTGGAGGTTACCTGAATCATCATGATAGAACATCAAGGGTGTAGACTAACGAGTGATGACCATCACCGGATGCAAAAACCTGGGGGATCGGTTGAGATACCGCCTCATGTGTTCAGAAGTGAACTCCGCCTTGCGTGGGGTGACACGCTGCCCGTATCGCCCGAGGAGGGGAATTGCCTTCAAGTCTCACTTTGAAGGTCCGAAGTTATTTGTGTTTCTGTTTAATTCGACATATAGCGATGATCTCCACTGTCCTGATTCAGTGTGGTCAACGATACTCTATTCGCTACCATTGGTCCTGTCGCCACAAAGTTAAAGTTCAGCGCCACCAAAGTACGCGGTATCTGAATCCGTGATGTTGAGTACGACGGTGATTTGCAGGCACCTGTGGGGACTAGTCTGGCGCTTCAATTGACTCCAAGCTCTTGCGTCTGCGTTGCTTATGTTTTAAGGAGGAATTCCTTGCGGGGAATCAACGAGACTCAAGAATGATCCTCGGTGAACTTTTGGGTGGGTGTAAAGAGGGGGAAAGTGACCAGCGACAAATGCGGTGGGAGAGTGCGAGAGCTAGATGGTATTGTCGGTATAGAAGATAGCTGCGGCCCCCGAGATCAAGCCATGGTAAGCTTGGGACAGGCATTGGCGGCAGTGCTACAGCCTACGTCGGAGAGCATGAGAAGCCGAGGCCCGACTGAGAAACGTCGCTGAAGCGACCTGTTGGCCCAACGAGGAGGGGGCGACAGTCTGAATCATTTTCGACGCTGATAGCCGCAAATAGGCAGACCGCTTTCGATTCTGGCAGAGAGCAACGAGACGAAGAGCAAACAGAAATGCTCAGCGCTTGAGCCAGGGCATGGATGATGGTGTTCCGGAAGAAAGAGATGTGACGCGAGTTGTGACAGAGTGTGACGCCCTCGTTCTTTCTGACCACGATGTCCATCGTACAAACTCCTTCTAATACAGTCAAATTCCTCATTTTCTCAGTCAAAGCACTATCTATCACTATTGTGACCCTTGTTCGGCCTGTTATCGATGCACTGGGCCATAACAATGACAGATTTTCAGTCAAACGATAAATGATGGTTGTCTCATACGGGAGCATTTGAACGAAGGAGTTATTGGGAAGGGACAGATGGTGCGTTTTTATTGTATTG
The DNA here is from genome assembly GCA_024721195.1 of Marasmius sp. AFHP31. NCBI lineage: Eukaryota > Fungi > Basidiomycota > Agaricomycetes > Agaricales > Marasmiaceae > Marasmius > Marasmius sp. AFHP31. The sequence continues at coordinate 45,770 of JANHQD010002576.1, forward strand.
TTCGACGTACGACGTATAACTGAGCTTAATTTGGCTCTCTTTTAGCTTATGCCAGTGACACCTTCGAGTTGCCCTGAGATCCTCTACTGCTTCAACGAGGTATATACGCTCGTCTTGATCAATACGTGACCATCCGTGCTGACTATCATGCTCCTTTCGGAATCGTTGGTGCTCTGTATCGACAGCTATGTGGCCTAGGAATGGAGGAAGAAGGCCCAGGCAGGGGTAAACCGGTCACAACTTGTTGTTCAGCAAAGTCCGGTGAGTTATTGACCGAGACAGAGCCCTATATCATACTAATGCAGCCCGTTTTTCTATATTAAGGACGACCAAGCGCTTGTTTCCATACGTGTACTGGCAATTTTTGGGCGGAACCCATCATCTCCATTTCAACGAGCAGATTCTGCGATCCTGAAATCACCATGTCAAACTGTCGATTGCGCTGCTTTGAACTTCGTTGATCCCCTTTCTGGACATGTCTGGGGCTACGCAGTTCTCAGAAAACCGATGCCTTGGATACTATCTTCTCGGTTAACCGCAGGTTCTCTTTGGCTCGACCATACCCCTGCTAGAAAAAGCCGTATTGCTAGAGGTCATGACATTTCCTCTTGGACGATCACCTCATTACCCCCCCCTTGCTCGCCTACTGTATACTCTCTAGTCAGGCAACCTCTTTGGCGAGTCGTTAGGACGGCCTTCTCCGAGAGTAACCTTCCACCCGTATCTCCTCACCATCACCTCAGCAAATTCCCAGCCTCGCATATCCCTCCCGACGTAGAGCCTGTCCGGGCGCTCTCCGTTGCAAAAGCAGGGCACAGGTCGGGGCGTTGATGAGCATCTAATAAGGTGACAGCCAGACAGGCTGGTGGAGGATGGGATGGAAGAATACGGTTAGGCGCTCGTTAGGTGGAGGATGAATTGGCGGTAGGACCTTTTTGATGCAGCATTATGACGAATGGTGGCTGCACTTGGATTTCTCTGCAACACGATGGTTCACTCCGAGTGCAGTTTCTCATTCGGGCTCTTTCGCTCTGGTGAACCTCGGGCAACCTATGGTTCTTTTCATCTTCGGTGTATGATGACTAGTGGACAATAGGTTCCCTCGGTGGTTTGCAGCTATCCGTGGAATGAATCGAGGCTTCTTCTGAAGCCAACTCTGGACCGTTACCTACGGTCGCCTCAAACGTACATTCATTTCCTTCGACTTCGACATGCCCGCCGCTCTTTCTCTCCCCTGCCTGATGCACAGCCACCGTGCCCTTTCCGTGGGTGTTGAATATGCTACCGGAGGCAACGCCAGCCCGGGCGCTCTTCAAAGTAGAGCGGGCTATTGGTCTTGCCAATCATGAACACCCCTGTATTCGCTTGGCAGGCTGCTTGCTGGAGCTGCAGATGGAAGGATGGGTTCAAGCGCCTGTTCGAGCTACTCTACGGGAGCGGAAGGGTGGGGTTCAACCTAGCAAGGGATGCGGCGTGCGTTGAAGTTTGGGATGGCCGCTTGCTACCTCGGCTTTGTTATGCACATCGCCCTACTGTATTGTCGTACGTACCTTATGTGCTAGTGCACTATAGATTCTCCTGTATCCTCCGTTCTACCTTCATTGTCGTTGTCTATTGATATCTACTTCGTGTCCTTCTTTCCTCTGTATATTGTTTATCGATATCATCTGCCTATCGAATGAACAGATCTCGTAGGTCTCATTGAACAACGCTGGATGCCCGTATCTTACTTATCTGAGAGTCTGGAGATACTGTGACGAAGCAAAAACGGTGCCCGTTGCCATTCGATCTTTTTCGGCAAGTTTTTCGGTACAAATCACGATCTACACTCATTCTTGGACGCCGCGCCGTCATAGTTCCCACCGACTATCAGATTTATAAATCACGAGTTAAATACGCTCCAACCTTAACTTGAAACCATCATTCGCTCCTTCATTCACAGTTCACAATTGGGCTTTAGAGGATATGCCTGGTCCCAGGAACGACTCTAAGAGCGTAGCCAAAAGCCTGCCCTTCGATATCTTGGAGATCATTCTACAATTCTCTGATTTATCCTCTTGGTTTGATGTTAGTGGAATGCTGTGGACGCTGGCCAAGGTCTCCAGGTACGCCAAACCGTCTCGTGCTGTTCCGACTTACACAACCCGTTCTGTGTAGCACTTGGCGGCGCGCCGTGTTCAGCCACCGCTTGATGCATCGAGTTGAGGTCGACCCGGGCGATTTGCATAGACGTTTCCCGTGGAGTGGGGGCATATACGTTCTTAAACAGGTTCTCCATTGTACGGGATCCTTTCTGCTTCATCTGAAAATAATCCTTCGGACGTTCAAAGGAAATTGATCCCTTTTTGAACCACTCTTTGAAGTCATTCGAGCCTCGTCCCATCGATGGAAATCTGTGACCTACTGCACTCCATCTCACACCACGTTTCCTTCTCTGGATACTACTTCCCCCGGGACAGGATATACTTCGTTGGAAGAGCTCACGCTGAGCCACATGCCAGCTGGTGAACAGGCCGACTACACTTCGTTCCTCGACGCGGCCTGTTGCGCCCCCAATTTGAAATCAATAACCATCGCCGAATCCACAATCCAATTTTACAGACCTTGTCTTCTCAATCTCTCGTCTTGGGAGTCTAGGACGGCTCTCAAACTGGAGAACTGTGAAGTTCACGATCCTTCGTCCCTCCGATCTGTTCTGGAACGAGCTGGGAACCTCGCTACACTACATATTATAAACACTAGGATTGGGAAGTTCCGATCCCCCATCCAGCCAAGTAATCTCCCTAACATTCGGACGTTGAGTGTGGGGCGCACTGCTATCCATTTTTTAGATACCCTCACGCTGCCATTCGTACGCCGTCTCAACTTGTCGACTTCGAGTAAAGATCTCTCGACCTTTTGGTTACAAGACGAACAGACGACGAGATTTCTGCGCTCTGTGGGCACTAACGTCGAGGTCTTGACCATCACGGGGAGGGTGTCCAACGAGTTCGTACAATGGGTCGTATCGTCTTCAGACGATTGCTTTCCTAATCTTGAATCACTCACGGTTCGAGATCACGACCCGGCACATCTATCCAGTTCAATAGCATCGTGGAACCATGTTCCATTTGGACTGGAGCCGTTTCTGACTTCGGTTCTCGATGCTGCCGGTCGTAGGCAAGGCTTGAAAGCTCTCATGCTTGGTGTATACATGAACGGTCGTCCTGTGCATACCAACGATCGTTTGATGAAGTGCATCGGTGCACTAAGAGAGGGCGGAGTAACGGTTGAGCTCGAGTACTTGGACGATAGGAGCTCTACCATACTTGACCGTCTCGGCAAGCTCCTCAGCGGACATCAATCGGGAATAGGGCAGTTCAGCATTTGGGGTACCCGTGAAATGTCTTCCGAAGTAAGTGTTTATATGAGCTATCGTAAGACGGTTGTCTCCGCAGAGGCCCTACTTATAGAATTTACGTTCAATCATGATAGATGCCTGCCGTCCATACCATTCTTGACATAGTTGAGAAACATCTGAACGAGAGATGTTTGACCAAGGAGGTTACAAAAGCGGTGATTGTTCCTTTGACTTTATCGATCAATATCATATGGACTTACAGATACACACAGGCTCCTTGGATGAGATCGACCATGATGACGGCTGCCTACAGAACTCCTCGTCGTCCCCCGTCGGAAAGTGAATCACGTATGAAGAAGCGGGCAAACGAGATACTGCGCCAGTTGAATATCCTGGAACTTGGTGCTGGCGGTTGACCTTTTAGGTCACTCAAACCATGTCTCATTCAAAACAAAGAATATTTATTCTTACGGTTGACTGACTCGCAATTGCCATCATCATTGATTAGCTACCTCGCTGGCAATTCTTTGCATGCCATGTCTATCGTCCTAGACTCTCGTTTATTGCTGACGCAAAGTGCGACCCAAAGACAACCGATAAACAGAGACTTTAAAATCAATTATCAAAACTCGGCAACGTCGTGTGGTTCACATGAAGCTTCATGATCATTAACCAGAATCCCAGATAGCAACAACAGAGATAGACGGGATATAACGTATTGCAAATTGGTTGTATACTTCGTTCGACGGCCCACATCAACTGTCTCCGGAGGTAGTGCTCTTTTGGTACGGAAGATTGTGAATCGCTAGTGAACCCAGTCCATACCTGATAGCTTAACAACGTAAAACTGGCTCTCAGTGTATTTGTACCATTTCCGAACGTCGATGAGCAACAACAATCGTCTGAAGTGCCTTGGCTTTGGCGCTGGCTAGTCAAGTTCCGGTTTTTTGGGCCGGGCCGTTTAGAACGCGGGCCTGCCCCCTATTTGAAATTTCTCTCCTTGCCTTTCGACCACATTGACATGGTTTCTGTTCACGAACGTGAGTATCTTCTCTCGAAAAAATATCCGTAGCCAGAAAGGTGATCATACCATACGGGCAGCGTTCATCGAGAAGCACTTTGGATTCACCTATTTTGACGTAAAGAAACGACTGCTAGCAACCCGGTCAACCGTCTCGGAAATACGCTTTCAAGTTTCGGTCTATCTCCGTGTCTTCACGGAAGAAACAAGCTCAGATAGAGATACCCAAGCATCTTTCATAGAGGACCAACCTACTTCTGTACGAGATGGTAAGCCCCAGTGCCCTTCACGTCTGCAACCTCGATTGATGAATTGATTAGCTTGCGCCTTCGTAGGAGAGCACATGCCAGATCCAGCTCGAGCGCTCCAGTCTTCCACCCTACGAATCGAAACCTGGAGCAAGCGTTCGAACACTATCCTGACAGGTGAAATATTTGAGTGTGGCGGATACAAGTGGTATGTACACCTCAAACATCTTGCTCACGCTGTTCAAACACAACTTCTTGTTTATCTACCCGCAAGGTAACGAACCGTTTTTGAAAGCCGATGAGTGGACCAATTCGGTTGTTTCAATCTACTTGCAATGTGTGAACTCTCCGCAGCGCGGCTGTTGCGCTCAGTTCATCTTCGCAATATCCAATATTAATGCATTAAACCCAACAGTATACCTGGCGATGAGACCACAAGGTGTGCTCCATCTCGTTCATAGAGAGGATATCTATACAGCTCAATCATGATTAATAGGCACTTCTCAGATGTTCACTTCAACCTCAAACATCTGGGGGTACCATAAGTCGACAACACGGAATGACTTGAGCAAAGGGGCGACCATAGCAGGAAGCATCGAGCACTAGTCGAGAACAACGCAGTGGATGACACTGTTTTTGTGCGGGTTCTATGGGTCCCATGAGGATGTTCATAAATTCCAGTCTTTCCGTTTGATGAGTCGCGATTTGATATACGGGTACTATAAATTTCTATATATGACATGGATGACGGAGAATACCGACGTTTGATTCCGGCCCGAAACGATCATGCGAGTTTCGAACCAGGCGCTAAACGTTCTTGACCTTGGACCACCACTATCACCATGCCCTTGACGCGTGGCGACCTCGACTGCAAACTCCCTTTCGAACTTGTCGAACAAATCCTCGACCAATGCGACCAGAAAACTCTGCTCCCTTGCGCTCTTGTCTGTCACTCATGGATGCCCGGCTGCCGTTCCCATACCTTCCAGACATTTGAGGTTGACGGTGGAAACGAGCGTCAGCTCTCCAACATCGCTTCACTCTTGGAAACGCAGTACTCCACCATACCGGAGTTCATACAAGAAATCAGGTTTAACCTTCGAGAGTCCGAGCTCACAACTATTACCGGTAACGATGAGTCATTCTCGAACGTGACCTCAAGTTATTCTCTCAAGTTGATCCTGACGCACCTTAACGATCGGGTCTCATCCCTGAAAAAGTTGCATTTGGCATATGATGGTCCGAGGCTTCTCTCGTCTGAAATGGAAGGCCCCAAACTTGAAGAACTCGCCCACCTGTTCCTCTTATCCTTCGGCCAGATCACCATTCTCGAATTGCACTTGTTCGCCGAGCATGACGCGAGGGCCTTGATCGAATTTAAATGCTCGTTTCCTCATTTGGAAGTCCTGAGGATGCATAGTGGATGTTTGGAAGCGCGGGGCGTCGACAGTATCCAGGAGTTGGAGGCTTCACTTCGGACGAAGCCCCCTGGGTGTCACCTTCCCGCGTCCTTGAGGACACTGGAGCTGGGAGGGGGAGATGATACTGTCGATATCTCCGGGATAGCCATCTTCTACCGATGGCTCAGTACCAAGGCTCCACCTCCTCTTTCAAATCTTTCCATATACAAGATTGACGTTGAGGGGGATTGGGATGCGATTATTCAACCAGCCATTGAACCCTATCTCCGTTGCTGTACGGAGCTCCGTTTTTTGCATCTCGGGTTCGACACTGGCTACGTGACACTATCAGCAACAGGTGAGTCTCATTTTCAGTTCGTATTCTATCAGGACTCTAATAACATATCGAATTCGATAAGTCCACTATGACTTATCGACACCACAGCACCTCGAAAGCCTCGTCGTGAGTATTCGAAACGTCGTTCAAGCTACCCATGACTCAGTAATGTTGGGCTTGATTCGGGACATGCTCAACACACTCACATCTCCCCGTCTTCGAAACATCTCCTTCAATGTCTCCGGAAGTGGTTTTCGAGTCCTCGAAGAAGAATGGAATGCCATAGATTCAGTACTATCCACCACCAAATTCGGATCCGTTCACATAAAGCTTATCGTTCCTTTCTCCGACATAACACTCGACGATAGTACGAGCGAAGAGGACCTTCCAAGAGCACGACAGGTCTTTCCGAGGTGCGACGAGCAAGGCCGACTATCAGCCATTCGTGCGCCATTCACAGTAAAAACGAGGACTTGGGAGGATCACGAGAAACGGCGAGACTTTAGCGATCATGATGAGATCAATTGGGTTTGTGAGAGGTTCTCGGCGTGAGATACAATCTCCACTCAAGTTCATTAGGTGAGTGTTTAACCGGACCTATTGCAGTCTTTCTGAACCACAGATACTATATCTGGGCTCACAGACCTAAAGTTCGATGGCTGTTGTGATAATTTCTGTCAACCGCTCTAAAACTCAGGCGGCTCGTAGCTGTAGAAAAACGACAGCTACGAGGAGTTGCGCGAACAAGTGAATTTGTCGGTACAATTATGGTGCGGCAACAGAAAGTGATGGTTACGTGGAGCATCCCAGGCGAGGAGCAGACATCAGGTCTTAGGCCAGAGGAGTCATCAGTTGAGGGGGAAAGCGTACAGATTCATCAAGGCGTACTTCTACTGTAGGCAATGGATTCATGGAGTGATAGCATTTGAGACGCGAGTCAAGTAAGGACCAGCCGTAGGAAAAGTGAGCGTACACATAGAAAAAACGGAGAAAGAATATGGATTCTCATGTAATATCTGAATAACAAGCTCGCGAGACTAGGTGTCCAGATCCCGTCAGGGTGATGTCGCAACTGGCAAGGCCAACCCGACGCCCAATTATTAACCCTCCCTGTCCCTGTACAACCTCCCAAATTCTGGCCTATCGACCACATTCACTGGTGCTCATGATGGCCCGTCACCATCAGAGTCGACAGCACCCCAGGGTCAGGTCTGTTCCTGGAAGATCGATGGCGAAAAAAACTTGAGGCTCCATGTTTCCTTCTGGCTTTCAGATCTTGATATCCAGGGGAGGAGCATCTTACGAAGAAACAACTAAGTAAAAGCGAAAATGGACCCGGAGGTAATATAACTCGCCAGCCAATACACATACGAGCACCTGTCTTAACGGTCATGCTACCGATGGCGAACATCTCTGTCCTTCCCCCAACCGTGAGGTTAAGGAAGGAAAAGTCTGGAATTCGGAGGCGAAAGGATCAGTAAAGGTCCCCCCTCCTGAGGACGCTAAAAGCACAGACCTTCAACGATTACGGATACCAAGTCGGCAATGTCGTCGAGCAAAAATCCTCTCCCCAGGAGAACTGAGCCTTGCAGCAAATAAAACGATGGGCCGAACGAGATCAAGCGACCCTCGCTAAATCTTGTTCTAAAAGATAAGTAGATGCCATGAAAAAACATCAGGCACCCTCGTTATGCCCACAGCTCTGAGCGTCTAAACCCTCCCGCCCCTCTCCACCTCCAGAACCGAGCCCACCGCCAACAGCTACTGGTGCTCATGATGTCACATAGCTCAGAGCTGCGTTCAAACTGAAGAGCGCCCGGGATATAGCCAGTACGCGAAAGATATACGACAACAATGAACAGTGTTCAAGTGGGGAGGGCCCCTTGATCCGTGACCACCACCATGGCCGGATATTCCCACGCTCGCGTTGGGCAAGGGCGCTGGCGACCACCGTCGGGTGGAAGACTACACCTATCTTGCATAGGGTAGTGGGTACTCAACTGTTTGTAACGCGTCCCAGATGCGCTGCAGGCAGCTGATGACCCCCAGCATCAGGATCTAAGGCCTTAAAACCGAAGATCGCCCTCTAACTCGTCGAACCAAACGAGAGGTAACAATTGGCTAGCTTGTACGACCGAGGTCAATGCTCAGAATTGCCAGTAGATTGGCTTCGAGAATACAAATGCGACATACATACCTCGAAACATCAACGAACTGCTCACAAACCCATGGAAATCGATGTGCCACTCGTCGTGTTTAACACGTTCACATCATCGTGAGCCTTTGTTCTTGAACCATATAACAAATCAACATTAACTTTTCCCCGTCCTATCTCTTTCACCCAAACCACCACCACTCCACTACACCTCTCGCAACGAAAGTACCCCACCATGAACAGCCGATCCAAACCCGCTGCGAATAACTCAGCACACAAGGCCGCGCACGCAAACATTGCGAACCAGAAGCCGACCTCGACCACCAGTGCTCCAGCAAAAGGACCCAAAGCTGCAAAAGGAGAAGATGGACAACGAGTAGAGACCGGGGAAACGGCTAAGACGACGAGGAAGAGACGAGAGCCAGGCCTTGCACCCTCCCGCAGTAGCTCTAGGCTGGAGGCAAAGAACAAAGGGGATACAGGAGGTGCGTCCAGTTATCAAGATATTTTCGCCAAACGACTGATGAACATATAACAGACCTTGCAGACGCATCCGTCAGCGGGAACGCTACCGTAGCCCACGTCAATAGCGGGGAAACGATTGTTGATGACACGTCAGGAACTGGAAGACAGACCCTCGACGTTGCCACCTTTACTATCAGTGGCCACATGCCAGCAAGAGCCAGCTCGCTTCCCCTAATCTTTGGAGACGCCCCGCCTATCACGCTCTCGCCTTTTGCGGAGAATGGATCTCCAGCAAGAGGCGTCTCTTATCTTGGAGGCCGACGCTCCATACCCGGTGGTTTTGATGACTTGGACGACTCCCCGGCACAACAACAACGGCGACGATGCTTCTCCTTCCTCGACACCCCCAACCTCGACGAAACCGTTCTCGGGGAACACACCCCTGCAACTGATCCACCGCAAACGCAAACCGTTGTAGACTCCCCCAGACTTCGAGAAACCGCTGAGGGACTTCGTCGGCACCGTGAAGAGTTTAGAGCCTCGATGGCTTCGATCGCCGAGACGCAGGCCGAACAGAAGCGTGCTCTAGAGGCCAAAGACCAAGAGCTTGCCACCCTGAGGGCAGAGCTCGACCGGGTCAACGCCACTCCAGCTCAGGAGGCAGTGGAACAACGTGCATCAGGCTCGGCGAGCCCGACTGGAACCAACACAACAGACGACCTCATCAACTCCCTCCGAGACAAAGAGACCCTCCTTGATCAGGGTAATGCTACCATCTCCCCCTCAACAAACGGAACAGACAACCAGAATTCCAGTCAAGACGCTGCAACCACCGACGCCCACGACACTAATCCCCCGCGCGATCCCCCACCCCGCCGAACGACTGGGACATATGCTCTCTCGGGAACAGAGCTGAGGGACATTACGGCGGCTAGCGCTGCTGTACCACGGCCCCGTGCTGACGTGACACAAGCGCACGCTGTTCCCCCACCCATGCACCCTGCACTCCCTACTGCTAACCCCTACGATCTCGCCCTCACAGCCCCCGATATTCTGCGCCCGTGCGAAGTCACTCGCTTTCCCTCGGGTTGGTCTTGGAAAGTCGAAGGCTGGTCCGCCACCGAGATCAAAGAAAACATCTCAGCCTTCACCGCTAGTGTATGGAACAAGAAAGAGGGCCCAAAAGCGATAGCGATCCTTATGGGGAACAACCCGAACGTCTATCAACCGCTGATCCGAGCTGATGGTACGCTAATTGAAGAGAAGCAGGCCATGGACTCGATCAGGAGAGTCTTCCGGCAGGAAACTGGGATCACCGTTGACGTCTTCTCTGCAAGTACCGCCAACACACCGGAAAACTACATCCCCATGTTCCTCGTCACCAACCTCACTGAAGATGCAATCGCCTTCTACGACAGGCTCCCCATCGGCGTCAAAACTATTGTCTCGTTCTTCGTAGTACCCTGGAACCCCCCGCCGTCCCCCTACATCTTCGCTTTTGACAACCTCCACAAGCTCGAAAATACCCTTGAGAACTGCCGCCTCGTTAAGGAGGCAGTAATCAGGAGGTGGATTGAGCTCCCGAACGTCAGGACCTTCCTCACTACGAAGTCCGACACATCGGTTCCTCATGATACGGAGGGCCTCACCGAATTTCTACGGCAGCGTATGGAGGTCCGTGCATACGACCTCGAGGGTAAGCCTGTCTTCAACGTATACTGCAGATCGCCGACTGTAGAGAACTATTCCAAATGGATGGGGATCGTGTGAGATAACACCCCATACATCGAGTACGACATTGATGGAGAGGTCTGCGTGACCAAGGAATCCCGCGAACGTCGTAGCTTCTTGGGCAGCGGGAAGAGATCGGGCAAAGGAAAGGGTAGGTTCATAGTTGCTCGCTGCAGCTGGTGCACCTCGATCGACCACTCGACCAAAGGCTGTCAGCCAGTCAGCTTCGATGGATGGCTCGGAGCCAATGCCAACACCGTCACCGTTGACACCACGGGTATGGATGCGGGAATGGGGAAAAGGGGCCCCAAGAAGAAGGACGGTCGGGAGCCTCAGAACCGGCCTCGCAACCCGGCCCGTAAGTAGGGCTTTGTCGTGACGAACTCAGAGCCATTCATACTTTCCACATTATGACCTATCACGAAACTACGATTGAGAGTTTGATTTTCTGTTGTAATCTATATAAGCCAATACATGCTCACTATACTCTATTGACTGTCCGAAAATCTTTTTTCTGTCTTTCTCTCTCTGTTTCTCTTGCTTCTACCTCTCTCCCTCAATAACCCTATGGAATGAACTACGAATTATCATGTTGCGAATGTGGTGGCCCCTCTGGTACACGGGGGGGCTGTGAGGACTTACCGCACACAAACGGTCCTCCCCATGCGTGTCTGCAGGCGCTGGGTGGCCCCAATGCACGGGGCAAAATCGGCAGGAGCCAGGGTACCCGGGGACCTATCCCTGGCTATCTTACACAAGGTCCCCCTACCCCGATAACTCCCAACCCTATGACCAGCTCGGGAAACACACAGATGAGCGAACGTCATATCCAAGGCTCGCGAGAGAGCGTAAGAGATGAGACTGAAGATGAGCAGGAGGCCCAAACGGTACGAGAGCAACCGACAACTCCAAGTGGCCTACCTAACACAGAAATAAACAACACTTCTTCGGGAGGAGATCCCGCTATCCACAACCCTATATCCTACCCCCCGACATCCTATATATCCACTCCATCTGCGCGAGCCCTACGAGGCTGCCGAAACAGAAGGAGAACACCTATAGACATCGACAATGCGCCGAGAAAGCTCGCAAAACTTCGAGAATCACAACATGATACTCTTGGGACACCAGCGAACAAATCAAAGAAACCTAGGGCCCACCTACTCATCGCCTCCGTTAACATAAACGGAAGAGGCGCTAATGATATAACATACCCCGAACATAAATGGAACAGCATTTACCGGGTCATGATCAAACGCAAGATTGCGATCCTTGCAGTCCACGAAACTCACCTATCGGAGGATCACTTAGTAGATTTGCAGAACAGCTACATTGGCAGGAAGCTGAGGATCTTCAACACCATACATCGGGACCGACCGAATGCTGCGGGGACAGCAATCGTGCTGAATGACGATCTTGTCCACACAGACCCAGTTCGAGAAACAACTCTCATCCACGGGCGGGCAATCTGCATTGAAACACATTGGAAAGGTGGTAAAACTCTCACCATACTCTCCCTCTACGCCCCAAATGATACTATGCAGAACAACATGAACTTTTGGCATGAACTTACGAGACAGTTCCTCACCCTAGATATACCGACGCCTGACATAGTCCTCACTGATAGTAATGTCACTGAAGATACAGCAGATCGCTCTAGTGGGAAACCAGACCACGGGGGCGCGATAGCAGCTCTCCATAAATTCAAGACCATACTCAAAATGCGAGATGGCTGGAGAGACACATTCCCTACCCGACGTGAGTTCTCACACCTCCATGTGGCCGCGAGCGGGGAAACAACAGCCTCCCGAATAGACCGAATATATGTAAATGAGGACCTACTACCATTCTGCCATGAGTGGAGAATAGAGGACGACTTTGGGGGAGTGACTGACCATCGCATGGTCTCAATGGTACTCAACTCCCCCGAGCTGCCTGAACTGGGAAAGGGTAGACCCACAATGCATCAGTCATCAATCGAGAGTACCTACTTCATGAAAAAAGCGATGGATGAATCTGTTAAGCTCCTTACCCCGCTGCTCAACTTCAATGGGGCGACGAGAACTGAATGTCAAAATGTCCAAACCATATACAAGCAATGGAAAGTGTGAATGTTGGAGATGGAGCAGAAATTTGCGAAACAGAATGTCGGAGCTACAAAGAGCCAAATACGCGAGAAACAGAAGGAGCGGGATACCCTCCTGAGGCGGAACGACCCTAATGAGGATGGACGAGCTTTCCTGCTACAACGCGAAATTGATTGTCTAAACAACAAGTTGATTGCAGACAAGAGGGCACAGAATAGACTGACATCAGAACTGGAGGATGGCCTGCTTACCCGCCAATCGTCGAAGAGGATGCAAATCAGGAGTGTCCAACCTCGGGACACAATTATGATGCTGAAAGTCGTTGACCCTGAAACAGGGCGAGAGAGGTTCATCTCTAAGTCCCAAGAGATGGCTGATGTGGCGGCAGAGTACCATAACTCAACGCAGGTCGACTCCTCAATGGAGGACCTAGTGGCGAAGGATGCAGCAATTGACCTGGCGCTGACGTTCATAACACGACGACTTGACCCGAACAAAGCCAAAGAAAGTGAGTTGACTACACCTTCTCCATCAATAAGCGAGATACGGGAGTCGCTAGCCACTAGTGCGAACGGAAAAGCAGGAGGAATAGATGGGCACATCACAGAGTTTACAACTCAACTCCTCAAACTACACCTGAAGAGGAGAGAGAACGACCCGGCAGCTGCCTCAGTAGACATCACAGAAGTCCTAGAAGTTGTGTACGCCGACATAGCTCAATATGGCATCAGTGAGGGCACGGACTTCAACACGGGGTGGATGTGCCCGATATATAAGAAAAACGAGCGCACAGATATTGCTAACTATCGGCCCATAACGGTACTAAACTCAGATTACAAAATACTGACCAAGGCCCTAGCATTGCGACTTGCCAAAGTAGCAAGCGATCTGATCCACCCGAACCAAGCTGGATTCATGAAAGATCGGAGTATCTTTGACCACATCTGGCAGGCTCAACTACTGGTTGAGTACTCCGAGGAAGAACTTCAGAACGGGGCCCTTGTCTTTCTAGATCAGGAGAAAGCGTATGACAAAATCTGCCACTGATACCTATGGAGAGTACTTGAGGCCTTTGGACTCCCGAGTGAATTTATCTCCCTGGTCCAGAAGCTCTACACAGGCGCCCACACCCAAGTAATGATAAATGGATTCATGAGCTCAGCATACCTCATTACTCGAGGTTCGCGGCAGGGATGCCCCCTATCCTGCCTTAAATTCAACTTTGGAATCGAACCACTAGCTGGTATGTTACGGAAATCAGCAAAGATCACGGGTATTGAAATCCCGAGAATCGCCCACCACGTGAAGGAAACACTATTTGCTGATGACACCGCCGTGGCCTTACACCACTCCTCAAGCTGGGAGGACCTATGGGAGGTGTTGAATACATGGACAGCAGCCTCAAGCGGGAAATTCAACATACCAAAGACGGAGGTTATCCCAATAGGGAGTGTGGAGTACCGTAACACCCTCCTGACAACCCGGAAACTCAACGAGGAGGACGCCCCCATACCCGGGCATATTCGAATAATCCCTGATGGTCAGTCTGCGAGATATCTTGGAGCACGAGTTGGTAACCACTACTCGGACTCCGACCCCTGGCTACCTATCATAGAGAAGATTGAGTCCAAGCTCCAGAACTGCCTGCTAGTACACCCCACCCTCAATGACAAGGTGAGGATAACTGAAAGTGTGATAGGCGCTAGAACACAATTTGCCGCGAAGGCGAACGGGGGAATGCCCGAAGACATAACGAAGAGACTGATACGCATCCAAGGGAACTTTGTGAATGCGCACATCAGCAGAGAAACGCTTCAGGCTTTCAAGAAAGAAGGAGGCAAACAATTCTTTGACCTCAGACTGAGGAACACGGCTCTCGGACTTACCCAGTTCAAAGGATACCTAACCTTCGGTGAAAACCGTCCGGTCTGGGCACAACTGACCGATGAACTGTACAGCCTAAGATGTGTTAGAAGTTCGACATCAGTGTACGAATCGAGAGTCAATCCTTTCCTCCAAACCTGGAAACCATCTTCTCGGAACTTGCCCCGTGCAGTCGAAAATATGTTCAAGTCCGCCAACAAGGCTGGTGTTACCTTCAACCTCCTGACCCCGACAGAAGAGGTTAGGCGAGATCTCCCCCTCTTCCACCACTTTGCACGCTCAACATCTCAGCGAGAAGCGTATAACACGGAAGGATGCAAGTGTCTCCGCCTACGTCATGGCGTCACCTTAGTAGGAGATGCAGTTGATATAGCTGCGCGCATCAACAACACAGACCACACAAGAAATAAGGATTGCACGTGCCCGGCCTGCGATAGCGACCGCACCATCGTGCAATGTGACAATCCTCACCGGTGTGCTGAGACGGCGAAAACCAAGCTCAACGAGCTCCCAAATAAATGGAATCCGACTAGTTCTTGGAAACCAGTGGCCCACGTCGAACTCAATGATATAACGAGGGTTGATGACAAGGATACAATACTGGATATCTTCCCTGCACACCCATCTGTAACCAACGGCTTCAGAATCTTCACAAAGGACGAGAAGGGAGGACTCACAATTGCCCTAAACCGAACTACAAGTACCCAAACACACACCACCCTAGTTTGGTGTGCTGGAAGGTGCAAAAACCGGCAATCTACAGAGGCACGTGCAGGATCAGGAGTTTGGTTCGCACATGAAGATATTAGGAACCTAGCAATCCCAGTCCCTAGCCGGTACAATCAAACCCCCCGGAATGCTGAAGTCCTCGCGATTATAGAAGCAGCTAAGGCAACGCCTAAGAACCAAGTCCTCTGCTGCATTCTACAAACCGAGGCGACCGCCAGGTCATTGGCAAAGAATCTACTCGCCTGGGAGAGAAGAAACTTTGCAGGCGTCGACGACGCTGATCTCCTCAGATCCCTGCTAGTTGAACTGCGGAAAAGAGAGCACGCTACAATCCTCCGTGATACCCGCGTGACACACTCTCCTGAAGCCCAAACCGCTGTTGACGAGCTGGCAGAGCGAGCAACCAACACTCTAGGCCCAGAAGCACGGGCCACCCCACCGTCACACCATCTAACGCTCTATGGTGCCGAACTATCTGTTATGACCCAATCTTTAGCATATAGGATCCTGCGGGAGAAAGCCCCAAGGCCAGAACGCAAGGGCACGGACTCCATGATAGTGAAGATTCAACAAGGACTACGCACCCTAAATGGCTGGACACCGCTTAGAGAAAACATTTGGAAAAACATCAACCATAAAGACTTCTCCCGGAGATCGAGAAATTTCCTCTACCTCGCCGCACACGGAGCGGTCAAGACCGGCAGATACTGGAAGCACTTCATGCCGGAAAGAATAAACTGTGGGAGCTGTGAGACTGAGGAATCGGTCGAACACATCCTAACGCAATGTAGCCAAACCTGGAAAAGAGGTGTATGGGATTTCGCAAAGAGCCTGTGGCCGAAAGACTATGGCAGATGGCCTAACATCACGATAGGCACCGTGATTGGCTGTGGAATGGTACAAATCAAGAATCTTGAGAGCAAGAAGAGGATACCAGGCGCGGAACGACTATACCGAATCCTGATCTCGGAATGCGCACACCTGATCTGGAAAATTAGATGTGAAATTGTTATACGAGGTAAAAATGAACCCAGCGTCCGCGAAGCTCAGAACCGAATACGGCAGACCATCAATGGTCGCCTACAACGAGACATTCTGCTGGCCAGAAGACTAAAAGGAACAAAACAGAAAATGTCGCAGAGTGTAAATATCCTAACCCAGACCTGGGTCGACGTGCTTGATGCACCTGGCGACACGAGATCTGCGGAAGAGTGGATGGATAACAGAACCGGTTTTTTAGTGGGTATCGAGCAAGTGAAAACCAACGATGACGAACCACGAGCAACTGGCGTTGGTTAACACTCGAAGCCCCACACTACGGCAGTGCCGTGTGCTAAGCCGCGAAGGCAAGGGCATTTCTCCGGTTGGTGGCAATCTATTTCTCATAACACTTCCCCTGGAGGTCGCAAACCTCCGCACTACTACGCAGCAGCAAAATTCTCATTGGACAGCTAGTTTAGGCAGCAACCGCTTTTTGCAGGGAGCCCCGTTCCGGGGCCCCCACGTATCACCAAAAAAAAAAAAAAAAAAAAAAAAAAACAGTGTTCAAGTGGCTGTGCAAGGGACGGCGACGAGAAATTCGTGGGTGCTTCCTTCGGGACTGAAGATGAAGTAGCGGCGGGTGAAGAAGAGGTAATAATGAAAGTTAAGGAAGATGAGCATCGCGGGAGCGAACTGGTGAATGGAGGAGAGCTGTGGGCAAATTTTGCCCCGGGTGGTAGACGCTATTTTCTGCTCTCGAACGAAGGAATGGGCGAGCATTGATAGTGTCGAGCTTTCGCAAGTAGCCATTGGATGCAAAGGGTGACTAGGTCCCAGGTGTGCCGTCAACACCCCTCGTTGAAGCCCTCCGCCGAGCTTCTGACAGTCCCAACAACTCGGGTCACAAGTCCGTTCTTCACACTTCCCGTATCGTGGAAGCCATAGCGGAATATGAAGGAGCTCTGGCAAAGAGATAAGCAGGTGAGAGATAAGGAGCGTGCCGTTAGATGAAGGAGGGATATGGCCACGAAATTTGCCATGTGCCGTGACGGCAGTTTTCTGCTCTCGGATCAGGGCAGGATATCGACGGGTGTGGGTGTATACAGCGCTTGCGAGGTGTCGAATGTGTCTTCGCTGTCAAAACCCTCCGCCAAGTCGCCTATGTTCGCAACCAAGTTCCAATCTA
>JANHQD010002577.1:0-20063 GCA_024721195.1 Marasmius sp. AFHP31
GACAGACCCGACGGAAACAACGCCCGAAGCGGGTGTGTGCTTGTGAGAGTAGACCCCCTGAGGGCGGCCCGCTTGGCCATCTTCTGGAGGTGAAGGTCAATGGGGATCAGGCCTGCCAGGGCCTCAATCCCCCCAGTCGGGGAGGTGCGAAAAGCACCACAGATCCACAATGCAGCTTTGCGTTGCATTGAACGAAGAGACTTCAGTACACCCTTGCACCGAGCCCCATTATAGAACCACATCCGGAACCCATACGTGGCAATAGGAACCACGCATGCCCGGTACAGCAGCCGTTTATGCGCTGCGGATAAACCGCGCGTAGAATTCCCAAGCATCCTCATCGCCTGGACGGTGGTGAGGGCCTTGGTAGAGTAGAACCGGACGTGCTCCTGAAAGAGGAGTTTCCGGTCAAAATAGAATCCAAGGTAGCGCCATACAACCTTAGGCGTCAATGGGGTGGCACCTGTAAACGGCTCGTACCCCAGATCAATGGGCGGCAGGACCTCATCCGCCACCCGTGAAAAGTGGAAGGCTTCCGTCTTCCCATGTTCCAGAACAAGCCCCGCCCCTTGGAAAAGCCCATGGAGTAACCCATAAGCCCTCACCAAGGTCCGGCAGTTGTCGTTAAGTGAGGGGGACTGTGCCAGCACAGTCCCATCGTCCACATAAGACAAGAGAGTGGTGTCAAGACCTTCCCTCCTGGCCCGAACTTCATAGGCCATCATAATAGGCGCAATGTATAACGCAGACAGGACTGGGGACAGCGCTGAGCCCTGCCCCACCCCTACATCCGCCTCCAGAAGCCCTGACTCGAACGCGCCCCATTTATATTTGGTGCGCCTCCCTACCAGGTATGATTCAAAGAAACGGCAAGGATTGGTCTTCCGCGGACAACAATATTGGCCACACTCCGGATTGGTTATCAATGGCGGGTGTAGCTGATTTCTTGACCGTCGCGTGTGTCGTCGAGCTTGGACCTGCTTTGTGGTTCGAGTCCTATTGCGATGGCGAAATTCCAGAGAAAGATATCCAGTAGTTGGCAGTAGCTCGAGACTGGTCACGAGCGATCTTCAAATCCTACATTGCTGCACATTCGTTCACCCTGAACAACACAGCACAGGGTCTCACCATGCGTTCAACTGATTTCAAGTCGACGTCAATGTGGTCTGATCTGCGCTGCTCCTTCTTTACCCACATCATGTGTTGCGTTGTCAAGCACGCCAACCGTGCTGAGTCGGATATGGTCATTCCCCGGGTCATGAAGGACCACCTTCATTTGCAGGGCGACCTGGGTCGAGCTCTTTGGGAATGATACGAGAAGATCAAGAATTCTGACTCGTCCGGAACACTGTTCCCTTGTGTCAGGGAACATTGGTCTTCTTACAAATGGTTCTACATCCGAGACACAGTTAACAATCCCTATAAATTACATATATCTCCTCTGTAATACATTTAGCGTAGTATCGAAAATCTACCCGAACCTTGTAGCAATTTCTTCAGTGTGCAATGTCCCGTATTGGGTTATGTGACTTTATTGGTTGACTTTAACTCCCCCTTTCACTTTTACAGTAACCTATGGTCTAGTACCTGTGAGCACCCACCCGCCTTACGGGTAGAAGGAATATTATAGAATGTTAATCCCGGGATCAACGGTCCCAACTGTGCCTGCAATATTCGTCGCGGAGGATACATAGCTTGTACGAGTGGAAGGTATATAGATCGTTCATCCCAGGATTAACGATCTGAACTGTGTCTGCAATATTCGTCGAGGACGAATACAAGGTTAGCGATCCTGTAGAACTTGTATGAGTAGGAGGAGTAGTATTGACATTTATTGATCTGAACCATGTCTGTACAAATCGTCATGGACAAATAGGCAGTTGGTGATCGGTGTAGTGTGGACATTTCCATCCCGGACGAAATGAGTGGTATCGAAATGTTCATCCCGGGATCCAGAGCAAGAGCCAGTACTTACTTAACCGTCTATCTAACCATCATCCCGGACGAATACATAGATACTGAGCCGGCACGTATTGTTTGAGTAACAGGTTTGCTATAGAGATCCTCATCCCGGGAACTTTCAGCAAAAGCCAGCACTTACCCAACCGTCAACAATCTCGCTGAGAAGCTGTTGACGTTTCGGTGCCATACTTGGCAGAGAAAAAGAATTGATGGACATTTTCGGGACTAAACGCGATATACGAGTGGACAGTGAAGTGTTATACAAGAAATGCGTACGCATCAATCTTCGACGTAAGGTACAGGATCGCACTCCTCGAGGACACGCTAAGCGAATGATTGGTAAGGGGAGTGGCGAGAAGCTGACAGACATACTTGGCCATTGAGAAATCTCCATTTCAAACTGTCTGGCTTCAAGTGTCGGTCTTCAATGTGTTGCATGTACAGATCGGTGGCGAGTTTCTTCCTTGATCGATGGAATGTCGGGGCGGGTTGTCCGTTGGCCTGCTTGATATCAAAGGCCCTAGAATGATAAGAGTCATCGTCGGCGAAGGGCGTCAAAGAAAAAGAATGGCAACGCACTGAAGATCCATCATCCAAACACAGAACTGCCTGGGTGGACAAAGAAAAACGGGGTTTTTCTCCTTGCCCAATTGATCGCTCAATTGCTTTGTCCAATAGTAAGCGCCTGTTCGCTCTTCGAGCTCCAGTTGGCGTTGGTACTGTTCCCAAGTCCCTTTCCATTTGACCTTTTCCAAGACTTTCGCCTGTCATCCTTTTAGTTCGACCTCCATACAGAAAGCAAAAATGGAATCGTACTTGTTCGCGGTCTTCTTCAGTCTGAGGCGGAGGAGAAGGGGGAGGGGGAGAAGGTGAAGCCCAGCCAGAAACGGACAGGGCAGTGGGGTGGTTGCGCTGAGATGGACGTTCGGGAGGCATCGTTGGTGGTAGTACACAGTTAAGAAGAGGATGAACAGATTTGGCTTACATATATGGGTACACTGCACGAAAACAGTTACCCTGTTTTATGTAAGATACTGAGCATCCCTCACGCATGCACACTCGCCCTCTCTCTGATTCCCCACCGTGAATTGTACTTGCAGGAAGAATCAAGCTGTATCTGTAATTTTTGTCCCAGACGAATACATGGATGTTGACCCAGCACTTTCTTGATTGACTTGTACAATGAATTGTTTTCGCGAATAGCAGTCGGTACAGTATAGCCACAACTCAACAGCACCTACAACATAGCTACAGATCAAGGATTGACCCCTAAACCTCCTGCTCTGAATTCCGGGATGAACATGTCGATACTAGCTGTTAGTCACACCCATTTCGTCCGGGATGGAACTTTCTACACTATACCAATTAAACGCAATATGTGCTGGCTCTAAATCTATGTGTTCGTTGTAGACGAACATGAGATAGGCAGTTGAGCAAGGGATCCCGGGATGAACATTTCAATACCAGCTGTACTCGTACAATGTTTGGAAGCTCAATATCTATGTATCCGTCCATGACGAAGATTAGAGAGACGGTCCCGGGATGAAGATCTCTGTAGTGTAATTTGTGCGGGGTTAACATGTACGTATTCGCCCCGAGGAATATCACTGAGACAGTTGAGTAAGGATGGATCAAGAGATCACTAATAATAATGTATGACCATCAACCCTCAAGATTCTGAACAGCGACCCTAAGGGTTTCTCAAGCAGCTCTTCTAAGTTCTCACTGGACTTTGAAGTTTGGACTCTGGATAATTGGATAGTAGGTATCGGGATGTTACAACATCACTACCAGCAACCATGGTGTAGTGGTAGCACGGCATGCAAACATATATGGAAATATCTGCTGTGCAGCTGTATAGTGTGCTTGCCCGAGTTCGAATCCCGGTGGTTGTATATTAAAGTCCCATTGTTAAATGTGGGGGCTTTTTTAATGATTAGTATTTTGGTCAGTTATAGACTAAGTAGTAGGGAGACTAGTCACTAGACTCAGTGAAATGTCTCCGCAAATGGAGAGGCCGTTGTAGTGCATGTCCACGCCGTGGATCTTTGTGGGAAAATCCCCGATGCTGATGATACAGGAGAAGTGTTGGAAAAACCTGGTGGAGGAGTGTCAGGCATAGGGGTGCTTCACATTGCTCTGTGTACCAAGTTAAACATTTCGATGCCAGCTCTACTTGCATAATCTATGCAGGCCCACTATCTAGATATTCATCCGGGATGAACGATAGATAGACATTTGAGTAAGTACTGGCTCTTGCTCCAGATCCCGGGATGAACATTTCGATACCGCTCGTTTTGTCCGGGATGGAAATGTCCACACTACACCGATCACCAACTGCCTATTTGTCCATGACGATTTGTACAGACATGGTTCAGATCAATAAATGTCTATACTATTTCTCCTACTCATACAAGTTCTACGGGATCACTAATTGTGTATCCGTCCCCGACGAATAATGCAAACACTGTTCAGACCGTTGATCCCGGGATTAATGATCTATATACACTTGTACAAGTTAGGGTTAGGTGTCCTCGACCAATATTGCAGACAGAGTTGAGACCGTTGTCGTAGAGTCATTTGACTCTCTCTTAGAATCCCCTGTCGCGTATGTTTCTTCATTTCCTTTCTTCTCTCTTTCACACTTTTCTGTCTCTTCATGTCCTCTCTCTTTCTTCTACCTACGGCAAGCTCGTGCAAAGATGAAGTCCACTTACCTTTACTCGTGTTTGAATGTGCCGCTTGCGGGAGTGGTCGCCCCGTCTGCGAAAAGAGGCTGGTCCCCTCGAAAATAGCACTTCATCACGTGGATTGGAAGTGCACGGATTTAGCGCCCGAAGGAACCACTCTTTGCACTTGCACGGACGCTTTCCACCCTACGTACCGATGACGCGCTCGAGTCCGTTTCTCCTTTTATGGTCAATACCTATGTTTTCTATGTCGCACGGACCACCCTGTAAACGTATAAAAGCCAGTGTATTTCTCCTCGAAATCCATCTTCACTTTTCCCCACATCTCGAGCCCGAGCCTGAGCCTCTAACCTTCTCTGAGCCTTTCTCCTTTCCTCATCGCGCCCACTCGCTGCTGAACCTACGAGCGCCCATACACCGATCAGGCACCGAAGCACCATCAGTGACTACGTCACCCCGATCCCTCGCTTGAAACCGTGTTGTGCATTGTCGCTTTGACTCTGTACCTCTCGTGTCATACCTCCGTTCCCTCTTGATTCCGTCGGTTGTTTTCTCGGAGAAGAGATCTCGTCCTTTGGTCCCTCAAGATTACAATATATTCTAATTATATCTCCTTTTGATTCGACCGATAGTCCCGATACTGATTATTCCATCAGTATACCAACTCTCTCTTCGTCAGTGGAACCCACGGCGGGACATCGGTATTCCGTAATCTAAAGGCTACACTAACATATTCTAGATCATCATGTCTGGTTCTGGATCAGAAGATACACCTCCACCGACTGTGACGCCCTCGACGTCTCTCGGCTCCATGCATCTCATCGTCTCAATGCCCGTTCCGGGCTCCGCCAATGCTCCTTTCTTTTCAGGTCAACGAGCTAGAACTTTCCTTGAAGTTCTCCATCGCCTCACACAAGCGGCTGAATTGCCTGAAGATGAGTCTGTCAATCAGATCTTTTGGTATTCTTCAGAGACGGTGCAAGACACAATTCGCTATGTCAAGGAGCTGTCGTTCAAGAAGACCGATAAGACTTGGGAATTAGCTAAGAAAAAATTCCTTTCCCTTTATGGAGTATCTGACGATGAGCCCTCAGTATCCCTTTCCGACTTACAGGCGTTCTGTAACAAGCAGACTGAGAAGCCGGTTTTCGCATCACGAACGGAAGTATCCGCATACCACCAAGCTTTCCTCCGTTATAGTGGACCGCTTGAAATGGACGACACGATTTCGGAAAATGATGCTAACTACTATTTCTTCGCAGGACTTCCGAAAGATCTCAAGAAATGGTTAGAAACGAACATTCCAGACGACAAGAAGATTAAGTCGAACGCCCCTACTATAGATGAGTTAATCACGCTTATCAACTCTAGATTTAACTCTAACAGCCTTTTTTATGATTCGTGGAAGGATAACTCCACTTCCAGAACGGACAGAGTTCGTTTCGACGATGAAGGAAGGCGTAAGGACGCTCCATCTCAACCCATTACTCGGGTACCGCCAACGACGACTCAGCAGCCGCAAACGGAGCGTCAAGGCGTTCCATCTTCGGCAGTAGACGACCTAGTGAAGCAACTCGAAGAACTCAAGATTAGTCAGGCACAAGTCCTCTCCTATATCTCGAGATTCTCGAACGGTAATCCCGCTCCGTCACCTTCCAATCCTGCTGAATTCGCTATCGACAGAGCCTTACGTTGTTTTATCTGCGGATTATCCGGAGACGACCTCAAGCACAGACTACATCCTTCGTATTGTCCAGAAACACCGAAACTCATGGAAGAAAACTTAGTACGAAGGGACAGAGACACTGGTAAGTATGTACAGCTCGATGGGTCTGACTTACCTAGAATTCCACGTGGATTCATCGGGGGAGTTGCTGCATACCTTCGACGAGATCGAGACCAGCAACAACGGTCGACTACTGCAAGAGATCCACCACCTCATCAATCACGAACCAACTCGATTGGACTTCTTATCAACGGAGAACCAGCATTGGGAAGGGAAGTCTTTGGTTTATCCAATGTCAAGTACTCTACTA
Organism: Marasmius sp. AFHP31; assembly: GCA_024721195.1. Lineage (NCBI taxonomy): Eukaryota > Fungi > Basidiomycota > Agaricomycetes > Agaricales > Marasmiaceae > Marasmius > Marasmius sp. AFHP31. The sequence goes on from JANHQD010002577.1 coordinate 6,689, forward strand.
ACCCTGCTATGCGGTCCGGGAAAGATACCTCTACCAGATACGACCCATTAGCAAGGAGAGAAGGTCCAACAGCTGGACCGTCAGTGAAAGGTAAGGAACGGGAGGTACAACCCGTTCCATCCACTTCGCAACTACCACCTAAACCATCCCCCGTTGACCAAAAACCGAAACCAGTAGCGGTACCTCCTCCGACTAATCCAATCAACAGATCTGATGGCTGGAAACAGTCGTTACCATCTAGGAACAAGAAGGACGACGATGTAAAGATGAAGGACGACCCAAAACCAGAGAAGTCTTTTCATTATACCTCTGACATACAACAACGTGCTGACACTAAAGCGGTCTATGACCACATCATGAACCAGATGGTAGCCCTGCCGATTGCGCAGATCCTGGCCGGAAGCCCTCCATTGCAAAAGATGTTCTTCGAGGGAACGAAGACAAGGCGAGAATACGTCACCAAAGCAGCTGAGTACTCAGATTCTGTCACTTTCTTTTCGCCTGTGGACGAAGAGGAAATACCTACAGTCTCCCTGACGTTCAGGGAGACGGACGGGTCTTCGGAAGTTTATCGGTTGGATAATCTCTCTGTCGGAGAGGTGTCCTCGATTCAGGAGTTCTTCAGTCGCTGCTCTAATGCGATCCTCAAGGAACCGTCCCCTGTAAAGCTTTATGCTATGGTTACTGGTGTCCTCGACATAACGATCAATGACTTGACCTTCACGGCCATGATCGATTGTGGTTCAGAGCTCAACGTGGCATCAGTTGATCTACCGGATCGAGCGTCGTTGCCGGTAGACTTTGAAGGGATGAACTGGAGTTTGCGTGGTATACACGGGAATCCGGAGCAACTCCAAGGCGTGGTCGTCAACGCGCCTATGGTAATAGGTGGACACGAGTTCCCTCATCATCTCTTCATTTCGCATCAGAAGATGGATAGACAGGATGTCATTCTAGGACAACCGTTCTTAATGTGGTACTGTGCTCGCTTACAGTATCATCGCACAGGTCTCGTCAAGATGTATTTATGGAGAGAACCGGACGATGGGCGCCGACCTACATTAGCCATCAATATCACGGTCCCTAACGATCCTCGCAACAAGTCGACAATAGGTTGCCCCCATTCAAAGGTCCCGAAGAGCGTTAAGTTTGCCTCTGCAGAAGAAATTCCAGACGACGAGGATTTCTAGACGAGGAGTCGTGCAACACGATCTTCCGTGCGGCTCCTGCTACGGTGGGAAGATCAATAGAAGCCTTGTTGGGCAATCATGAGTATTCAAGTTTTCAATCTCTTTCACAAGTTTTCCCCAATCCCTCGTTCGATTCCTTGATCAGAAACTGTTATTTCGCCTCTTCAGTGTCCTCTGTTTCGTTTGAAACCGTTTCCTCTTCTCCTTGGCTATCTAGAGTTTTCGATATTGATTGTTTTTCTTCATCAGCTGCTACGAAAAAGATTCCGCCGCCGGTACGGAAGTATAAACCCGTACACTGAAAGCATCGCCCGGTCCCTACCTACTTTCCTAATCCGGAGGCCCAACAGTTCAAACCGATACCCCCTCCTGTTCCCCTCGATATTCCGTCACATCCACCATCTTGGGAAGACCTCAAGTTCGGCAATCGCGTCACGCGTGAAAGGTTAGAAGAGATGTTGAAGAACGTGGATCAAACAGTATTCACGAAGGAAGAGATCGATCTCGTGGCCTGGGTTGTGGTTCAGAGAGAAGGTGCGTTTGCGTTTGACTTCACTGAGAAGGGTTTCTTTTCTAGGGAATACTATCCGGACTACGAGATACCCACCATCGAACATGTTCCCTGGCAGCTACCTTCCATTCCTATTCCTTTGGCTATACGTGATGAAGTACGAAGAGAGGTCTTATCCCAAGAAAAGGCCGGTAGATTCGAACCTACGACGTCCAGCTATCGGTCTCCTTTATTTGCGGTCAAAAAGAAAAAAGGTCTGCGATTAGTCATTAATCTGGAGAAGCTGAATTCTGTCACCTGTCAGGATGCGTCTCTCCCCCCGAATGTGCATGAATTTGCTGAAGAACACGTCGGGTACTCGATTTACGGTTTGTTTGATTTGTTTTCAGGATTTGACGCTAGGTGGGTGCATGTTCGCTCGAGGCCGCTACAAGCCTTTACTTCCCCGGCGGGTGCAAAGCAGCAATGCACGCTCGTGCAGGGCTACACTAACTCTGTACAGGAATTCCAACGCTGTGTTGAACATGCTTTCCGTTAATCCCGGGATCCTAGGATGAATATCCCATACTACTCCTTCTACCCATACAAGTTCTATGGGATCACTCACCTTGTATTCGTCCTCGATGATCATCACAGTCATCGTTTAGATGGAAGAACATCTCTACTATACCTCCCACTCAACATAATCTCCTACTATACGTTTTCCTCTACGGGCTTACTATCAACGCTAACAGTGGTTCTTCTAAACTGCCAACGCACAAGGCTTACGTTCACGAGAGTTGAAAATGTTTAGGACATTCATATATTATACATTACACATGAAACCAATACAAAATCCTTACATCAAAACCTTACTCTAGTCAAGTGCGCGGTTTGGCAAGAAAACGGCTCAGAGCTTCCTTTCCCAGCATTGTACTTGCCGGCTCCATGTCATCGTCAGAGTTGTTTTGCAGCAGGGTGAGTTGACGATAGTCAGGCCGAGATAATGCAGACATCGATCGCGAGGAAGACGGCATCCCTGATCGGTCTCATCAGGCGAAATTCAAGGGGTCAGGTTGAGTACTAACCAGTGCGACCTCTTTCTGAGCCATCATCTGATCCAGCACTCTGTGATGAGCCAGCCTTGGAGCTGCCTGACAACAACTGCAACTGCTTTGTAACTTTGGCAAATGTCAGAAATTGCCTGGGGTGGACATTTGAGTACTCACTGGACTTTCTTGAGGTATCGTTGGCTGGTGCCCTAGCAGCATGATGACCCTTGGTAAGCGTCTGCGACGAAGTGATAGGATCTGGAAACCAAGGTAAGTCACATCTATATACAACCGCAGAAACATTAGCAGAATAACCATGAGACATACTTGGTGGTCCTGTTCCTGATGAATGTTGGGTGCTGATGCTTGGCATTGGCATTGGGGTCACAGGCCAAGTTATCGCTGCCTCGGGTATAGGCCTTCTTGTGAGCAACGCTGGCCTGGATCAGGTGCTCAGCAGACCCTTCGGGGTGGCGCGGGACTTGCAGCCGGGCATAGGCCGCGGGTTGTTAAAGGGCTGTAGCGCTAGGGTGTACCAGGTCAGTGGAGCTACCCTATTTGCCCACAGGCGCTCGGCGCAGTGGGTTTGTTCTGCTTGCTGGCTTCGGGCGGTGGGCCTATATAACGTAGTGGAGGGGAACTCTAGCATTGTTTTATTATGGGCGTGACGCGCATGTATGTAGATAGTGCTGGGCCCGGACTGCGATCGGGCACCGGGATATAAATGGTAGATTCAAAAAAAAAAAAAAAAAAAAATAAAATATAGGCCTTCTTGGCTCCTCTAACACATGATGAATGGGTCTATCAGCGGGCAACAGTCAAACAAGCACATGTTAACAGAATACCTTTGTGCCTTGAGGAGAAGCTCGATGACAGAGAACCACCTGCGCGCTAAAAAGGCAGTTAGCCTGGCGTTGTGCTCGATAAGGATGGAAGTATATTACTGCAATGTAAGCTCGTTCTTGTGCCAGAGTCCTCAGTGATGATATGTGTCTTCTGGCCTTCTGTTCGTACCCTCTTAGGAATATTGGATACTATGACAAACCCATTTGAATGACCTTGACGTACAAAAGTGTTTGTCGTCGACTCTTGCGTTATCTTCGTGTTTTTTGATTCTCCAGTTACCTCTAGACGTAGAGAAGCTTCCAGTTCACTTGTGGATCCCACACACTCGCTTTCATTACACCGCATATACACACGTCTACTATGACAGTGACATCCAAACCTGCATCCAAGCCTTCAAAGGGTCTCGCTGCAGCTCTCAAACCTAAAAGCTGTTGTCAAATGTGGTGCACAACCCCATGCAGCACACGACAAGAATTGCTCTGCATCGGTGGTACCTGCAGAGCAGCAGCCTGAGTCGGCTCAGGGGCTGGAGCCTCAACCTCAGCTGAATGCTGTGGCATCATCATCTCAGAGGCAGCTCACCCCAACACCCGATGATCAGAGTCGCTCGAGGAGCCTGACGCAGGACGATGGCGATGGTGTTGATGAGGACGCAGATGGAGAGTACAACATCGATGAGGACGCTGTAGCATCACCTCGGGAGGAATCTGTTGACGAGGCGGACGTCACTCACCTGTATCTAGAGGAGGAGGACGAGCCCATGCAGCGATTGCGCGACTTTGAGGAGGAGTGCATACAGCTGCCTGCTCCTGAGTTGGCCGAACCAGAGGCTGAGCGGCCTCAGGGCGGTAGGAAAGGCAAGGGCAAGGAACGTGCCGTGCCTAGTGGCAGATCCCATTGGGGGGACGCCTCTTGTTGTCGTGAAGGTGAGCCATCGGGCCTCCTTCTTGTTTTCGTCGTTCGATGGGCACTTACATCAGTGTGCCTTTGTGTAGATTGTGATCATGCCAGGTCGTCGTCTCCGAAGAGACGTCAGGAGCAATCTCGTCGTGAACCGAGAGACAAATCCCCAGGTCCATATTGTTGCCTTCGTTCGTGTTGACTCACTGTCTGACTCATTGTTAGTGCCTTTGAAACGGGATTCAAGAAAGTTGTGTCGCTCGTTGAGGAAGGATGCCTAGGTGGAGCCTTCCGGCGAGGAGATTGAGGAGGATCATGCTAACTAGAACCCTCGGGTCAGGCGCGAGGAGCAACAGCACATGCAGCAGGACAGGCAGGCTCGCTCTCATGGAAAGGATGTAAATACAGAGCTTCAGCTCTAGTTTCCCACTCAACCGAAGGTAAGGTCAAAAGTCAAGTTAGTAGCTACCTGTAAATACAGAGCTTCAGCTCTAGTCTACATAGCACGTAAGTAAGGTAAATATTCAAGGAATAAAAGATAGTACTCACTTCCCACTCGACCAAAGGTAAGGTTAAAAGTGGGAAGCCAAATTACCTACGCGATGCATAAGTATAAACGAGAAAAGGTACGGGATGAATGATAGGAACGATCGGAAACTCTGGCAAATAGAAGTAATGATGGAATAAGTAATAAGCTTTCGAATAACAAAGATTAGGGAGAAAATGGACGGTATCTACGTCAATCAACGTATGGGCCACCAAGAGAGTTCTCCTGGGTCTCCTTTCGGTGGCGTCGCAACTCCCCCAACACTCCTACATCTGACAAAGGACAGGTCCGATGACAAGGAGTCCTCCTCACGCAGTGGGGACAAGCCCAGTCGCAAGCGTAAGGACAGGTCATGCTCCCGTGACCGCTCGCGTTCGAGGCGTAGAAACAGGTCTTGCTCCCGTGGGAGGGATAGGTCCAGGTCTCGCCGCTCAAGGAGGGATTGTCACAGGAAAAAGCGCAGGAGCCAGCACTTCCCTTCCTCGAAGTCGTCTTCAGACTCCTCCTCATGCTCGGACAACAGTCGTTCCTCCAGCTCTTGCTCTCGTTCTCATTCTCAATCTCAGAAGTGCCCACGTTGGGACTGAAGGTTTATTCCCAAGGACCTGGAGGCCAGGGAGGCTGTTCCTCCTTCTCAGTCAGCCACAATGCTCCACCTACCTGTGATCAAGAACCTGGCCGACAGGTGGCATATCCCGATGTCGCTGGCTTGGTTCGAGCCAGACTTCCTGGGCCTCAGGGTCACGATAGACCTGCTCACCAAGGAGAAGTGCATGGACAATGTCCCAGATAGGAAGATCTCAATCAGGGTCTACTACACCGCAAGAGATTGAATGCCAGCGGCAATAGTGGGGTTCTATGTGATTCCCGGGAGGCGCAGGCCAGGCAGATGCTCGAGAGCAATTGCTGATATGTTCGCTCAGATGTTCAAGATGATAACAAGCAAGCCTGACTTCCACAGGATCTTCCCGTCGAACCTGAAGTATATGAACAAGGTCATCAACGAGTGGATGGGGCGGCATCACAACAACTGTGTTTGGATCGACATATGGATGCGAGGCCCCCTCAACAACAGTCGGGCAGGCACAGGGAGTTTTCCTTCCGGGGGGGCTCTTCAGGTACCCAGAACCAGGCATCGTTCACACAGGGACAAAAGGCGAAGGGCATGTGCTGGAGAGGAGGCACTAAGTGCAAGCACCCCTTCGGAAAGCACCCTGATGCCCCGGGAGATTGCCTCAAACGGGACCCCAGCTCGGGGGAGTGGGTCGACTGCAACGCTGCCGCCTACTGTGTCTTCTTCAACACAAAGACGTGCACAAAGCAGGGCTGCAGGTTCCAACACACGTGCAGTATCTGCGGCAGCGCCGACCATAACTCCCAGGGACACCAGTGAGGTGTTCCCTGTGGTCACTTGTTTCAACCCTGATGGGTGGGAATGGGTGCTGGAGGAGGCAGGGCTGGCAGAAGAGTTTGGGGACGTCGTTGTAGGGTTGAGGGAAGGCTTCCTTATAGGGGTGGAAGGCTACGGGGTCGACAAGACCTACTCACCGCCGAACCACTTCAAGATGGAGGAGGAAGCGGCCGTCATTAGAGCAAAGTTCAAGGAGGAGATCCAGCTGGGCCGGTTGTCGGAAGGCTATGGTCCAGAGCTGCTGGAATCACTCATCGATCCATTCAGGACCACACCCATGGCTGTGCTGGAGTAGAAGCCAGGAAAATTTCGCATAGTCATCAATCATTTGTTTCCACGTTCACCTCTTCCAATCTTAGCAACACCTTCATTCAAGAAACCTACCACAATCAACCCATCACAAATATCAGTGAATACTCTCATTGACTCTAGCAACTACCTGTGCCAGTAGGGCACATTCTCGGAGTGCTACCTGCTGGTAGCAGACACGGCACCGGGGACACAGGCTGTGGTCCTTGACGTAGATGCTGCCTTTTGTAATGTTCCAATTCACCCTTCTGTACGACCCTTTGTGGTGTTGCGGCTGGACAACAAGGTGCATCTGGACCAGGCGCTGAACTTTGGCGAAGCTTCGGTGCCCGGGATCTGGGGCAGGCTGGCGGACGCAATGGTGAAGATACTCAAGTTCTTCGGGGTTGAGGCAGTCATCAAGTGGGTGGACGATTTCATCGCGTTCAGATACCCTACAGGAGTCGACACCGACAGGAACTACACTTACAGCTACGACGTGGATCTTATCTGGAAGATTGCGGGTTGGCTGGGCTGGCTGTGGGTGCTGCTGAAGTTCATCCCCTTTGCCTTCACGTTCTTTTACATCGGTTTCCTCTGGTCGTTGGTGGAGAAAATGGTGGAGCTGCCGGATGCCAAGAAGCAGAAATATAAGGAAAAGTTGAAGCCGTGGGCGGCTGGGTCTCCCCAATTGAGGGCAGACACTGGATCCCTCATAGGCACGCTTAACCACGTCACTCTGGTGGTGCCGGAGGGGAAGGCCTACCTAGTGAACCTGTTCAAGTTCAGGGCAGGCTTCAAGTCGTCGTCGTCCTTCATGAAACACAGGATCTTGACGTCTCTCCAGGAGGACCTGGAGTGGTGGGACAAGAAACTCGCTCAGTCATTTGTAGGCATCAAGATCATTTGCCCACCCCCACCATGCCCAGATACGTCGCTATACGTCAATGCATCAATGTCCTGGGGCATCACCCTCATCATCAACCGGCGCTGGCTTGCTTGGGAGCTCAAGCAGGGCTGGAAGTCGGATGGGAGGGATATCGGTTGGGCAGAGATAGTGGTGGTTGACCTGGCAGTACGGACCTTGATATCCTCGAAGCTGGGAAATCGACACGTCATCTTGCATTCGGACAACCAAAGAGTGATCAGTGCGCTCGACTCGGGAAGATCCAGAGGCTCACAGCAGAACAAGGTTCTGCGGAAGATTGTGGGACTGCTCCAGGATCACGGCATTTGGCTATCACTCTGCTACGTCAACACCAAGGTGAACCCAGCGGATGTCCCTTCAAGAGGGGTCTTCCCTCCGCGATCGGAGCTTCACACTCATCCTCCTGCATTACCCCAGTACCTGTCGCAATACTTACACACACCAATTTCGTACTACGACCACAGGATTCAGTGGTAACTGCTGGCGCCTCTCGTTTCATCTTTTGACACCATCTCGTTTTGTCTCTTTCACTATCACTTCACTGTCAATTACTAGTATACATATACCTCTACTTTATTTGGATATTCCTCTTCGAAATACTCAGATACCTTCTTCATAATACTCGCACACCCTCAGCTACATCGTCTGCCATAGGACACCTAACAATAATAATTGAGGTAATATGTCAAACAAGGGCGTACAGCCGCTCAAGACCTTGAGTTGACTGCCGAACAGCAGAAGAGACGCACCCCCATGTGACATTGTGATAGACGCTGGGTGGCGGTCATGTCAGCTTTACATCCTTTCTCATTACCCTCATCGCTCGTGTACAGCGTATCTCACACAGAATCGTCTCGCTGACAAAACGTCCTGTCGAACACTGTCAAGAACATACTACAATGACTAGAACACACACATCCCACTCCCAATACATTCACAATCAAGCTTGATTGCGGAAAAACAACCTACCAAAACCCAGGTCATCGACATCAGTCAAAGAATTGTCTTCCGGGAGCACATCTACCATGGGGATGAACTCGCCTAGTATATCAGATCAAGCACGACGCGTACTCTCATATGCGATGTCTGAGGACAAGAAGAAACACATGAAAGGGGCAGTAGCTTTGCATGACCGAGTGGGCAGACTTCAACGGCTTTCAGGATGAGTTGCTATCCCCTCCCTCGGAACCATTCCTCATCAACTACGTCTCAGAATTCTTCACAGAACGCCTATTAGACAACATAGCCAGGAAACACATGAGGCTACTTTGAGACCACTATGAGATGTTGGGTATGAAATGGCAAGGCGGCACGTTGCTGAGAGATGCAGTGAGAGGCTGCAAGAGACTGAGACCACCTCACTTGGTAAAGCCTGAACAGCCTCCCGTCTTGAAGGAACAGATGGACGTAGTGGAAGAAAGGGAGACAACAAGGGAACTGCAGGAGATAGCAAGGACATAGCGATCATGGCTTGCGTAGCCGTCACATTCTATGGACAAGCTAGAATGGGTGAACTCCTTCCGACGAACTCAGACCCCACCCTATATGATCATCTGACTCACCCGACAGGGTACGACCTCAAGATCGTTTGCAAGGGAGAAGCATACACCCTCTTCCTACCAAGTACAAGAACGAGGATCTATCGTGGCGATATCCTAGTCATTCCATGCCAGTCCGAAGATCTGACAGACCCGGTATCAGCAGTTTATCGACACATCGTAACGAACGAATTGACAGAAGGATCACCATTGTTCTCATACCTAAACGGAAGGGGCCAAAGAGTTGTGCTGACAAAAAAAGTAGTCATGGATCAGTGCAATGAGATATGGGTAGAGGCGGGCCTAGAACCACTAACCAGACACTCCTTTTGAATAGGAGGAACAACCTTCTACCTGAAGGCGGGCGGCAATCCATATGTTGTGAAGGCATCCGGAAGATGGAGTTCAGATGTGTTTCTGCGATACTGGAGGGACAAGTCCTTTATTGCAACGGGACATCTAGCTCATGCAAGGGACAAAGCAGACTTGGCGTGGAAACTAGATGCGTCGATGATAAAAAGATGGAAGGAAGAAGGAATACGCATCAAGAAAGAGAGACTAGCTGAAAAGGAGAGGTTGGCAGAATCGAGCTCCAGCTATCGTAGGAGTGGGGGATCTTTGGGTGATTCACATTGCCCTCAGACGTGCTGTCGCTTGTCAGTGGGCCCTCCTCGTGCAACATAACTCACTGCTGGTGTCCTAAAGTGCTAGACTCAAAGGCTTCGGATACAGAGACAACGGTGGCAGAAGTCGACTAGCGGAGACGACAGCAGAGATGGCGGAGACAGCGAGCAGATAGCAAAGGCAGATAAAGGAACTGGTCCCAACGACAAGAGGTCAAGATGAGGGACCAGGTGTAAACTACCTAGCTTATATATACTAGAAGAATTATGCGAGAATAAAGAAAGATAATAGGGAACAAGGGGAGAACAACAGTAGTCTAGGTATAGAACAAGAACGAGTCCGGAACGAGTAACTGTTGTATGTCAAAGAACAAAGAGAATGATGGAAACAATAGATGGAATCAGTTGTGAAGGTGATGTGAAAGAACAAGGAAGGGAATGATGGGAGTGATGTGGAAAGGGGAACTGGGTATCTAGTGGGCATCAAAGTATCAAACAGGCGCTAAAAGGGGAATGGGCACTAAGAAAGGGAAAAGATATGGGGAAAAGCGGCACTTCATGACAGCTGGACCGTTCCCTGGAGCTCTGTCTGGTTTAGTTTCATTCTTCAGAATATCATTGATTTGTACAACTCAGGTTCACAAAGCACACTACTTAGCTAGTACATGAATACTGCCTATCATTTTACAACATCAACTGACAGTCTTCCAGAATAAAAATGCTCTGGACCGCTATTCCAAGTGGGTATATGTGCCGTCTGGGGAGTTGGACATTGTAGCACATGGTCTTGAGGTTGAGATGGAGATACTGGTCGATCAGTGTGATCACCAAAGGGGTTCCTGGGATTGGTAGAGGCCATGGTAAGATCAGGCAACAAATTTGAACAATCTACTGCTGTTGAGAGAATTTGCAATTATGGCCACCAAGACGGGGAAGAGTGGGGAAAGAATGTGATAATCCAATTTCGTGTCCTGTGCACAATCAAAGTCTGAACAACCCTCTAGGGATTGCCCATAACCTCTTGGATGAGGACTGTTAGACTAGAGAAAGTGCACATGTGCAGAGTAAGCTATAGTGCTTGTCAGTAAGTATATATGAACATAATAAAGAAACGAACCTCCTCAGCCAGACACGGTAGTAGTGAAAGGATGAGGGGTAAAATGTCCGAGAGGCAAAGTATATGTAAACAGAAGTCATGTGATGTATGTACTAGCACCCACCCTTCCAACAACTATGGATAACCAGAATGTACAGTATCAAAAGTCATTATGGTACCAAAATATGATAAATATATATTAACAGGACTACAGGCCACAATAGTTTGATAATTCTGGAAAGGTTGTGGAAGGTGTTGGACATTTCAAACCTGGCAGCATGGAGTAGTGTTATATATTCCCACCTCCTGGCATTTTGCCCTTCCTGTACCCCAATATTTTACTAACTCAGCACTAGGTATCAGCGATTATCAGAGCTTTCCTATCTCTCCAATCAAAGTCTTAAATATTTGCCTCAAGATGGTATACTACCTATTTTACTCATTAAACTTGTGAGAATATTGTGTTTGCTCAGAAAGCTTGTAATAGTTAAGATTATGGATGACCAGCCTCAGTAATTGAGTGTGATGAATATATAACTTTTGGAAGCAAGGTACAACTTCAGCCATTGTTGTTAAAGTATACTGGAGTAGCACAGCACAGAGCTGGTGGGAGATGGGTCAGAGGCAATGTAGTCCAATGGTCCTTGATGGAACCTGGAGCCTCGGATTATTGCTGAAAGGATAGGGAAGCCTTCAGTTTATATCAGCAAATCAGTGGAAAGGGACAACCACACAAGCAGGAAGCATAGGGCAGTTCCCAATACAGTGGATCGGTGAAGTATCATTATGGTTGAGAGAGATAGATCCATCAGCTTGCAGCTGTCAAATGTAAGACATAGTCCAACATTTGAGAGCAATCTCCTATCCGTGCTGTTGTTGGACCAAGACAGTGTAGCGCCTGCTTTTAGTGTGCTTAATTCAAGCATGATCTTATGTGATTTATGGAACTTTGGAAGATGCAATTTCAAAGTATAATGAGTACTAGCATGAGCCCGCACAGCTAGTAAAAGGTTCAGAGCTAGCACTGGAGAGATGAAACACAAAGATCTAGGTCTTAACAGTCCCTGAAACCTGTAGGGGTCGCACTGTTCTGAAATTTTGGAACATAGACTAGCCTCTGTAATCAGAACAAGGGAGGAATATAAGAGCAAGGACCAAACCAACAAAAGGATTAGGGAACCCACTATACGACTCAACTTATATCCTTCAATGGTGATGGACCCATCTTCTGTGAGTGCAAACTTAACAGCCACCTGTCCTTGGTCTTCAACCAATTCCTCAAGGTTCACTGAAAATTTGTATCTTGCAACTCTTTGGTTTTGGGTGCTTCAGCCATCTGAGGGATCAGCTTGGGCTGTTTGTTTTTTTACACTGGATGCAAAATAGCATATTAGCAGCAGAATTATTTAAGGAATATACAAGGATTACCTTTTGAGAACTTTAGAGAAACAAAATATTTTTGTCAGAAAATATGCAAAGACTATGTTTGACATCTTGTAACTGAAACCTAATGTCATGGTTATTTCATTCAAAAGTTGTCAAACATATTCCTTTCATATTTTTCTAACAGAAATGTTTTTAGTTTTCTAAAGTTCTCAAAAGATGATCCTTGCATATTTCTTAAATATTTTTGCTGCCAATATGCTATCTTGCATCCAGTGTTATGTTTTATTCGTTTTACTTGCCCTCGTGCATAAGTTGGTATAGTACACTTAAGTCCCTTGTTAGTAGTGTTGCCAACAGGTGGGTTGGGTTTGCCGCGGGTTGGTTTCACACGGTTTGGGTTTCACCAGGTTGAAACCCATATAAAACACCCTGGTCCGGGTTCAAACTGCACCAACCCAGTCAACCGCGGTTCAAACCAGATTTTTTCAAGTTTTTTTTTTCAAGTTTTTTTTTCATATCAAGGTGAATTACATGTAGCTAATCTATGTAAGTAACTAATACTATTAAGAAATAAAAGTTGTAGCGCGCTGGTGGCAATGTGTGTCCTGCACGGCAACTCATATGCAGTTCTCACATTTAGAGTTTGCCTGCTGAAGACCTCTGTCCTCAACCTAGCTCATCTGATGGACATCCGCCCATGGCGGATGTTCAGCGGCCCATTTCCTCACCACTGTGTCACCATGTAATGGTAGTAGGTACTACTTACTGAAAAAAATAACAAAAAAAAATGGATAAGTTTCGGTGGTGGTTTAAACCGGTCAACTGGGTTTCAAACTGGACCAAAACCGGTTTTTGGCCCCAGTTTGGCCAAACCGGCAATATGTCACAGTTCAGTCCAGGTTGAACCGAGTGTCAAAAACCGTGGTTCAACCCACCTGGTGACAACACTATTTGTTAGGACAAGTGACCATAATCATTTGATCTCTGTCAGCGAAGTTTCTGACCTGAGACTCAGTAAGTACATCAAATGGCCTGCCTAAAAGTACTTGGAACGGCGGCTCATCGACTACATGTAATTGT
>JANHQD010002578.1:0-21811 GCA_024721195.1 Marasmius sp. AFHP31
TGTACCCCCATTCCAGTCGGACAGTGCCCAAAGGAAGTGCCACAGCACATCTGGGTGGGGCGACGGCAACTCAAACTTTCAGAGACACAAGCGAAAGATGTGACAAATGCTAGTTCATATGCGCATCAGATGTCGCTGAGTTGGATCAAGTGCACGAACGTGGTTTCAGCTTCAAAAGAAGCTTGCTCAGTCGGCGCTTGGGTGTTTTACAGATCACCTATACCGGTGAGTGACAAGATATAAGTCTAATTTTTGACGTCTAACACTATGTAGGACACCACAGCAGTTGGAAGAATTGTCGAGATTCCCGAGAAAGGATGTACAGCCATAGTGATCATCGAGGATTTCTCGGTGGCACCGGAGAAAGATTCATTCTTCGATCTTCCTTATATCTACCAGAGACAAGGGGAGGTCAGCTACATAATTGTACCTGCCACGGTAGGTCCCATCTCACCACTGACCGTTCAAGTTTCTGTCCAAGGCTAACAGTCGTCTTTTTAGAATGTACTATTCATGCAGAATATGCAGCACGACTGTCATTCTGCTGGGTGCGTGGCATCAGGCACACATAAGAGGATGAATGAGCATCGGGAAACTGACCAAGTTCAGACCTAAATTGAGCACAGAGAGAATGCACGATATCTAGTTAATCTTTTCTCATTCCACAACTCCCATCTTATATGGCGTGTTCTTCCCCGTACACTGACAACTCCAACACCGCTCTTTCGTGATCGTCTAACCAAGCATCTCGAAATCGGGGACGCTCTGTACAAGACTTTAGTAGAGAAGAAGGTGGAAACCCAGAAGAAAAGAGCAGAGACGATTAGAAAGCGGAAGGCTGGCGAGCAGGCTATTGAAATCGAAGATGCTGGTTCTAAGCGTCCCAAAGTCGCACCTACCGACAAATAGACACTGTATATATTGCTCAAGTTATGTCCCGAGTAACTTCATGTTTGTCGTTGTGTATTTGTGTCGACGGAGTCGACCTCCATCAACAAGAATAAAGACATTCTACAAATAACCCGGCAGATTCAGTATGCAAGCTCAAAAACAACCTGATGTGATAGGGCTTACTGATTGTCTACGTAGCCACTCTCTGACAGACATCAATCCATGGGCTGTAGATACTCGTTGCACACATATTTCATTCATGTGAGTTCTACAAGGAAGATACCTAGCCTCCAGCTGTTAGTGCTTCCCGGCTGCCACTCACAATAAACCAGGTGCAACCATAATGGATCCCGTCCCACGTGGGGGCAATAAGTGCCAGCTGTGGCCGGCTAACCGATCCACTGATCGTCAGGTGGGCCGCTCAGTTGGAGGGTATATGAGAGACGATTGGCGGTGTAAGTAATAGCGTTACCAACAGCTCGGCTCAAGCCATGGCTGAGCCGTCTCCAAGCCGAGCCATGGCAAAAAACGGCTCAGATGGAGCTGGTCAATGGCTCCAGCTTGGTCCAGCTCAGGAACCAGCTCAGCCAGCTTTGAGCTGTCACTTTTTTCTCTAATTTTTTTTGCCTCCCAACTATTCTGATTCATTGTATTTATGTATTTTATCAATCTGGTATCATAATTATCACTGTATAAAGTGTACAACATGAGTGCTTTAGGCCAAATGTCAAATGTATGCAGAAAGTGCCTGCCTAATTCCTAACCCTAACCCATAAATATCTGGCCAGATATTTTTCAGCAACGACGATGACAGCAACAATGACCACCAACACACCAAGGTTTCATTTTCTTACATCATATAGTCCACAGGTACCCTTCCTTTGATTTTTAGCAACATGCTGACCATATTTAATCTTTACAAGATTTCAACAGCTTGAGCCATGGCTGAGCCAGCTCCAAGCTGAGCTGAGCTGAGCTGCACATGATTGACGGCTCGGGAAGCCATTGTGAAGCTGGACCGTTGGAGCCGAGCTGGAGCCGAGCCAGACCAGCCGTTGGCAACACTAGTAAGTAATGAAAATGAGTAGGAGTCTCACACCTCCCTGACCAAGTGAGAACAAGCAGGTGACTATGAGGCCCCTGTATTATTCTATTAACTTCTGGCAAGTTGAATGCCCAGCCAGAGCAGTCAAATCAACCTAGATGCCGGAGGTTTATCCACAACCCAACTTACCACATATGATACACTGGGAACAGCCCAGGAAACCTGATACAGGTACAACTCTGAATTCAGAGTCGTTATCAATGTTCTGGTATTGCAGACTGCCCGAACCCCACCCCCATTCCATTGAACCATCTTTAGTGACAATGGATACTTTGTGGCTGCCAAAATTGGGGTTGCAAGCCACAACCACAGAGGAGAGAGTTACAAGAGAGAGAGGAGGGTTTTAAGCATATTCCATGGGATGATCTGAAGGAGAAGACCCAGGATGGAGATGGTTTTAACCTCTAGAAAAGCATGCCTGAGAGTTGCATGTGGTTCAATAGGTTTTTGGGATTCAATGTGAAAGTGAATGAACGGAGTCGGTGAGGGCAATCTGCGACTGTATAGCTCATATGTTAAAGATGGGCCACTAAGTTCGACAGCACATGTCAAAGTCTACCCAAAAGGTTCTGTGCCCCTACACCTGCTTGAGCCTGAATAGTGTTTGTTTAGTTCACATAATCAGTTCGACACAAGATGATGTCAGAACGTGGCCTAGAATTGTAGAGCCAGCATGACGCATAGCACAGTGGACTACTACATTACTAGACCTACTACTTACCAGGAGAGTTGAGAGAGTTATAGAGGCAAGACATAGAAGCTCAAGCACACTGTAGATTGATGTAGAGAACTAACAGCTTATATACATGTAGAATGAATAGAACTACCATCAAGAGATATCTAATACAGATTGTACATATGACGCATAATGAACAATGAAACAGTCACAAAGTACTGTTCCGCATAACCATAGTGTGGGAGAAGTGATCCACAGAATTGATCTAAGTATAGTCCGTGGATTCAACAAGAATATGATAAGTGACTGGGTTTGATAGTCCCAGATCTCAGTATAATCTCAACCATTGACCAAACCCGACAGACAGCATGAGCAAGGATCGACAAAATGGTGCCTATCAAGTGAACAGTGAACCAGAGCAGCAAATTGCCGGCACCTTAAGCGATCAAGTCAAAACCAAGTCATTAGCAATGACATTTGATTGACCAAGAGCCTCAAGAAATCAAAGCATTGTTCATGCACAAAATATTGAGGGCGTCATGTAGCGTTACCAACGGCTCCGCTCGAGTCACGGCTCGGGCGCTCCAGAGCGGAGCGGAGAAGAGCGGCTCAGAAAAATCCGCTCCGAGCCAACTCTGAGCGGGCCGAGTCAGCTCGAGCGGCCCAGGTAATTTAACAAAGTTTCCCCCTCAAAACTTTTGATACTTATAGTTTATCAGCCTCAGATTGTATGTTATACATTGATGAAGGTGTAAAATACATTTGACATGCCTAAATGTGGTCTTGTGGCGCCTCGTGCTCACACATGAGGACCAGTGGACCTGTAGGAAAGGTGTATATAGGCCATGTACCCCTTTCGTACGGTTGTGTGAGGCACAGCAAGACCTCTCATACATTAATACACATCTTTTCAAAACATTAGAGGGACTCACTGAGGACTTATGATCCATTCTATTCAAGAAAAATATTCTGGAAGAAACGGCCGCTCGAGTGGTGACTAAGCCGCTCAAATGGCTCTGGAGTGGAGCTGTGCGACATAAATGGCTCCGAGAGCAGGGTCAGGCCACTCAGGAGCGGGAGAGGAGTGGAGCGAGCTGTTGGCAACACTAGTGTCATGATCAAGATATCATTGAGGAAGGAAAGTCATGGAGCTATGATTATGAGATGCTACAGTCAAACTAACCCAGATACCAGAGGCTCCCACTTGAAGCACAGTTGTGGTGCTAGCAAACAGGGAGGTCCAGACTCCAGTCATACTCATATACATATGATCTGACAAGGACTACACTGTATCTTCCCGGGAAACCAACGCCCACTCGTCAGAAACCTCTTCCATGCCAGTGACTTTTGGTATGTTCATGCTTCTGTCAAGTGACTTGTCTGTATGCTTTGGTGAGGAGGATTCTCAACACCGGACAAAAATCAATAAATACGTACAGTATCTCTTCAAGAACCCTCTGACCCAGCAAGCCGGGGTCACCATGATTTCCTTTGATGTCGGTGTGAAAGGTGGATCTTTAGGTTTGAGTTTGGCTTCCAGAGGTGCCTCCACAAGGGAGTATGTTGATGGAGATGTGAGCCACGAAGGCGAGGGAGGAGTTTCGGGTTCTGAGTTCAGCTCAGAAGATTCAAGTTCCTTGAATCTGGTAGTATTGTGAGGATCGCCTGAGTAAAAAGTGTCAGCGGTGTTGGTTAGGGGAGAGAAAAAGCGACGCACTGGGTATCAGCTCAGGATATCCATGCTCATGGGCATATTGCTTTCCATCCAAGGCACAATTCTTCTGGTGCAGTAGTTCCCGAACACATGCATACATGTAGTTTTGCCAGTAGGCCCCAGTTAATCCTCGCACTCTCAACTTAGGGATCCGCAATCTCTCCCAATCCTTCTCAGCTATTTCATCCCTTCCCTGTGGGTCATTAGACCAGTAGAATATGTTTTGAGAGGGTGAGTGGCGGAAACAGTGTAGGCCATTGATGAGCTCAGTGTGTAAAGGCCGAATGAAGAGGTATGCGGGCTTTAAACATGTTGTGGGGTCTTCGCAGAAGATGCCTTCGAGGCGAAATCCGACTTGATCGATACAAACTGAGCAAGTGGGGGAATTCAGACAAGAAAACCACAAGTGTGCAAAGGAACACTTACCAACATCCTCCACGTCATGGCAGCCACCATAGAAGGGGAGGGACTGGCAGAGATAGGCCATGCGAAGTCGAACTCCGTTGTTGTTTGGGATGCGCAAGCCAAATTCAAGAGTCACTTTGATATTGCCAGTCTTTCGAAAGGAGAAGTCTACTCGCCCTGGAACTGAAAAGGTCAGCAACAGAAAGATGGATTCAAGTGGTGGACATACCCGAGTTGGAATAGCTGGCTTCAACGTCGGGGCTGACACTCTGGCAAACGAACTTGGGCGAGGGAGTGGAAGGAAAGTGGGCGAGGATTCCGGGTCTTCTGCGTTGGACAATCATTCCAAATGTCAATAGACCGTTTTGGGCATAGTATGACAGATTGTCGATCCAGGTCCCTCCGCGTGCCGCAATCAGGTACAGAAAGTCACCAAGATTTTTCTCGACATGGGTGATGATTTCGGTAGGGTTGAGTTGAGGAACAGTATCTTGGCGAAGTGGGGAGAAGTGGAAGGGGAGTAGTCGGAGGTCTTCTTCACTCGGTGGAATGAGGGAGATGTTAGCGGGATTGTAATGCCAGCTCAGTGTTTGAAAGTCAATCGACCAGTCCTCCCAACGATGCGTCACCTGTTTACCATTATTGGCAGGTCAAGGCTAAAAATAGATAAGCTCACCGGAAATGTCAGAGCTTTGTTGTCGCGCAAAGATTGAATCGCACATGCCTAAGGACATCACTCAGCGGGGATGAGAAACTCAAATGATAGGCGTACAGATATATATATCAAGTACTGTAAGACAATGCGATCCTTATTTGAGTACCAACTGAAGGCCTCATTTCCATTCGTGAGTTCTGCGGCCTTTCAGTCCCCTTACTCAAAACTTCAAATGAGAGAACTCACCTTTGTATGTTAACATTGTCATTGCATCCGACTCGGTCACCGCGAACAGTTGAGTTAGCAGCGCCGACCTGCACCATCCCATGAATATGACTGACAGGGGGAAAAAACCTCGCTGACTCACCGATGACACACTGCCGCCTGTAGGACGCTTTTCGTTATCTGCAGATGATCATTGGCATTATTTCACCTCATTCATAAATCAACACCCACCTTCTTGAATAAATCTTGATCCTCCCTATCGACCGGCTCGAGGGTAGTCGCTGTGTATCTTCCCTGCCATCCAGATATCTCGACGGTTTGTACCATCTTCTTCAGTCTGACAACTTGCGGCTTTGAAGACGTTGACGCTTCGTCATCCGGCTCGACATCAACACGTAGGATCTCAGAAGATTGATGGCGGAGACAATGGATGTCGCTATCCATTACTACCCTAATTGTCTTTCCGTTCTGCAGACAAGAGTTAGATTCTTCATGAATGACGGCGGGACAAGACGACGCTTACCACAGTGATTCGGTCCCTCTGCAAATAATTGTGATTGTAGTTGTAATTGTAAGTGTTCGCATTTCCGGCTATGCTCAGGAAGCTGGCATGGTCTCCGACAGTCGGGTTGTGGGCGTTGGAGAAGTAACTAGCCATGTCTTCAAGATGGGGGAAGAAACAGGAAGGAAGTGGATACGACAGAAGGTACAAAGTGGGGGAGGGAACGATGGAGTGTGTCGAACACGACACACGCTTTATGAGTCCAGCCTCACAGCTACCTCATGTTCTGCACGGGTCGTATCCTGTTGTATCTCCTCCGTATCTCCCATGAGCGCTTGTACCATCGTGGAAATGATCATAACATTTTCAGAGCAGTGGCGATCTCGTGGTCAGCCCATTGTCAACTTCGAACGTACAAAGGAACAGCACCAACAACACTCCATTCATGCGATCGTGAAGTGTGTATTCGGGTCAACTGAACGGAAAGACAAAACATTCATGACCCATCCCACCGCACACAGCCAGAGAAGTCAACCCACTACGAATACCCACGCCCAGATATTCGCAGCCCTGTCAGATCATAAACAACTTGACTCTGGAGGTGAACGAGGGACAACTCACCTCCAAAATTACACCACGTACTACCGTACACCGTACACGCAGTATTGCCCAGCCCATCTACGTTGCTCGGGATTCACATCCGATCAATCGATGACGGGGGGTTATCCTACGCATTTGATGCTCCAGATTTGGATCACCGTCCCTACCTGCAATACCGAGATCGCGTCGATGAGCTTCGTCCAGAGAAATTTCTGGTGACAATGTGAATGGCGTGAGTGACGAGTCATTCCTCCCTCCACGACTCAGATCCTCTTACCTTGATGTCCCAGTCCCGTTTAGCCATCTTTGTTCCCCTTCTCATCCCAAGATACTTTGGATTGTTCGCGGACATGATGCACATCAGTCCGGGATATGGCGGTTCTCCGGAGATTCAAGTCAGCTCATCACGTCGCCAAACGGGTTGCTGTGTACTCCTTTGATACTCCTCTGGTACTCCTTGTCGTGCCTTGGCAAGCTTCGTGAAATTAGGGAGCGTTGGCAGGATATGGGAGCGTTCCAGAACCAGAATTCCAAAGTCTCGAGCTTGATTTGTTGACAAGTGCTTTGAGAGTGTTGTTGTAGCTCCGAGTCCCAAATAACGTATACAAGTTCAGTTTGGAGGTCGTAAGCTTCGATTGCTAAATGAATAATCCTGTTTGTCGACCTTGTAACCTCGAGGGTGAGCGTTGAAGTGACACCTCGAATTTATCATCGAATCAATCTAGCGTAATTCGAGCTCGCCTTGATCAACTTATTTCATCGGCTTTAACTTTGAGTGAGATAGTGGGAGGTTGTTGCGAAAAGAGACGAATTGCAGCACGACATGGTCGTCGAAAATCAACGTTCGGAGCCCGTCCCGGATGAATCGGAGTCACGGTGATTCCGGACTTTCGTTCCGAGTCGAGACTCTCCAGGCTCCAGTCGGCATACGGTAGAAAGATGTGTTCAGAATGCACCTATCAGATGGATGAATGTATCGACCAGGACTGATTAGAGGTATGGTGTTTATGTAGGTGATCCAAGTACTGCACCGAGCAGATTAGGCCGTGGCCCAGTAGTAACTAAGGAAAAACGGAACGGACGCCTAGAAAAATACATTCTCGCAGCTGCGATTCTGACAGGCGAAGTGTGGAGCCAACCATGCATCTCCCCACGCCAACGCCCTATCCAATGTTTCCAACCTACGCTATTCCGTATTTCTGGCGTCGACAACACTCGCACGGCCAAAGACCTCATTGCCCAAAATCCGGCGATTCTGTGAATAAGTCAGCACTGGTCTGATAGACGGAATCGTCATTTCTTACCTGTAGGCTCCCGTAGGCCTCAGGCCTCCTAAAGTCCTCTCGAACACTGGTGCTTCGGCCCCCCAAAAACCCGTTTGATACGGTCGGAGCCGGATTTAGCTGCTCATTCTCTTTCCTGGGAATTTGACCTGCTTGTTACCCAGCGAAGCACTTGGATTGTTTCTTTGACGTTTCACTGAGGTTTGGAGAAGGACATGAGTGAGGAAGACGACAAAGTCAGGGTATAAAAGACCTACGATGACCTGTCAACATCGATCCGTTGAACGCGTTCGGCGCGTCTATGAGCTGACCAGAACGGACTCCAACAATTTGAATGTTGCGCCATCTACGGTCTACCCCACTCAACTCTCCTCTCGTTCAGGGATTGAGTCACGTCTACGAGCGACTCTTACACTCATTCGCGCTCATATCGGGCTTAGAGCATTGCGGCACACAAAACCTCGAACATCTGGCATCAACATTTTGACCTAGTCTCAATTCTCGCCATCTACACGACATACGATGATTTTTTGATTGGTACGAAGAGGACGCTCGAACCGGATGGGACAGTGGAGGTTAAAGGTGATTGAAAATGCGAAATTTCCAGTACTGAGCAAAACGGTATGTACCATGCACTCTCTATGTATTTGAGTAGAGATGCCTTCGAGATGGTTTCCCAGATCATGCGTGGAGATGCTGCAATTCTGTCCGGCGTCCACGGAAGAGCCGCATACGCTGTCGAGGAAGCTGATGCCCAAAACGTCACACAAGTCTGTACATTCATGGACCCATCCCACCGCACACAGGCTACCGTCAGGGACACGAATACCACGCCCACGTATTCCCACTCCTGTTAGATCCAGATCATAAGTAACTTGATTCTGGAGATAAACGAGGGGCAGCTCACCTCCAGAATTGCGCCCCGTACGCAGTATCACTTCCATCCACGTTGCGTAGGATTCTTGCTACCGTTCCAGCTTCCTACCCACCTCACTATGGCCACCAACTACCCCTTCGTTTTCGATCAGGAACCGACACGGCCAGGGTTGCCTCCTCCTTTCCTTTCTGGGATTATTCAACCTCCAGAGTATACACCGTTGCCAGTCCGGTCTTCAAGCCTCAAGGTCGGAGGTGTAAGTAGCAGAACCAGTTGGTAGAACGGAGGTGGTGGAGGTAAGTATATGTGCACCGATGGCAAAAAGACGAGTCAGTACGACGGCGTTGCTTTAGGTAGTGGGATAGGTGACGGCAGAGAGCTAGGGTAGTCAATCCGAACGCGGTATGGTTTCGGGAGTGGTCGTTTCTGTGATGAGAAGAAGGGAAACGATTGTCGTATGCTCTGGTTGAATGGGTGAAGAGGGGGTCTTCGATCCGGGTGCTATGTTGGATGGAGAAGAACTGAGGGAAAGGGTCAAGTCGTTCGGGCTCGAGAGCTGGAAAATAACGTCAGTTTGGATGCTTCAAAGGTAAAGAATACGCGAGAGGAAGGTCAAGGCCAAGATATGGCATCCTGAGAGCGACGAAACCGAGAGAGAAAGAACAAAAAAAAAAAAAGAGAACATACCTCTACATCACCAACACCAACAGAGTGCTCTCTACTCTCTCGTCCTAATATTCAACCGCCGAATCTTCACTCCGTTCAGCGAGACAACCAGGGGTCTTGAGTACTGCTCGCTTTCTGTTTACACACGAGGCGTAAGTAGTTAGACTCGTCGCGCGGAATCATGGAGTATGGCGTTAGTATATCGGAAGGGCAGGAAAGCCCTGACCACAATTATACATTTGAACTGCGAGAAAAAGTTGTCAGGCCGGGTGTTCGCGAACGTAACGAGGCAAAACACGCACCTTCAGGCCATGACTATCGCTAGGTTTGCAGCCAAAAATGAGTGTTTCTGTTGAGGTATGCCCGTCAGTCAGTTCTAGATTCCGATGAACAGCCCACAAGATGAGAAACCGACTCACGAAACAGACCACGGGTTGATCATCTATCCTGCTGCACCCTCTGACTGAGAAATCAGCTCGGATATTGAACCTTCCTGTTCCAGATGAATTTTTTTTATTTTCTTGCAGGTTCTGGGCGGACGTTGAGAAGGACATGTATTTCGGTCGTGGTGGTTTTAGTCGGAGTTGAGCACGAGCGCTAAGATGGCGCTAATATACCAGCTTAGATCCGTTTGATGGGCTTCCGTCACCGGATTCGTGATATAGCGTTCGATCCAGACTAATTGGTAGCTCGCAGGCCGAGCCTACAGTTATTGAACTCGGAATACGAACGTGCACTGTCAAACGAGGTCCACGACTCTCTTTTGAGAGGAGGGCTTGTCGACAACCCAATCAAGCTGCTCCTCATTCTCTTTTCTGAGGATTTGACCTACATGTTACTCAGCCAAGCATTCGAACCGTTTCTTTGGGATTTTATTGAGGGTTTGGATAAGGGGAAGACGAGAAGGTCGGAGTCTCATCGACATCATGATCGATCTGTTGAAGTTGAATCAAGTTGAACGCGTCCGACGCGTCTATCAGCTGACCGACACGTGGTCAGCAATTTGAACGTTGCGCGTACTGTAACTCCGGCAGGCTTGGACGAGTTTACCCCACTCAACTCTCCTCTCACCTCTCGTTTAGGAATTGAGTCACGTCTGCAACTCTCACACCCATTTGTACCTGTATCGTGCGACACAGAAAACTCCGAACATCCGACATCAACACTTTGGCCTAGTCTCGATTCTCCCCACCCAGACGACATATGTACGACGATGAAGAGGACGCGATCGGATGGGATATAGTGGAAGATCAGGGTGATTGGAGCCAGTGCTGAGCAAACGTTATGCACGTGGAGATGGTTTCGAGATGGTTTGGAATTCTGGTCGGCCACTGGGGACGTCCACGGAAGAGCCTGTCGCGTCGGCGCTATTCCCGCACACGAAACCATCGAGACTACATAACTCGTATGTCAAGTCAATTCTCGGCCTTGAATCATTCTCATCTGTGTGCCCAGCATGTCATGAACCCCCTCTTCCTTCACCCACCTACGTATCACTGTCGACGTCTAAACCAGCGGGACAACAAGAAGCATTTTCAGTCCCAACCACGCACCATCACCCCCTACTCCATCCACCTCAACCGTCCCTCTCGTCATTGTTCTCGAGATTACCTCGAGCGTGACTTTGTCCTCGTCACCCACGCCGACAAACTCGATGCACCGATATTTCGCAGAGCTCGATTGTGACCCGCGGCAAAAGGCAATGTTGGCCCTCCAGTTCACCTTTGTTCCCAATCGCAATCTTCCGCCGATCCATACCCAGGAATATATCTTCGTCATAGATGAAAGTAGGAGCACGTATCGAACAGGCAAAACAGACCCTGACTATGCTGCTTCCGACCTCAAGGACGACGTTCAATATCTTCAACTTTGGGCATGATTGCGACGGGATGTGGGTTAGGAGTGGGCACCATACGGAGGCTACTTTGGATAACACGGTGCGTTTTTTTTAGCGTTCTCAATCTATACGAAATTAACCGAGCCTAATCAACATAGACAACCCATATCGATGGAAGTCAATCTTGGAGGTATCAAAATCGAGAACGCATCGAAAGCCGCTATCGCCTCCCGACACGGAGACTCACCACGGCCATGTTCATCTTGACAGATGGAGAAGTATGGGATGTAAGTACCTTTCCTGAATTACGAGGTTCAATTGAATTTACATCATCAGGACGACGATATGGCCAACAGAAGCATCTCATCCGTCCAATTCCTTTCTGCCTCGCACAAGACTCGATTGGGGATCCACGCCCTAGGCATCGGCAGCGGCGTCTCTACCCAAATGCACCAAGACATCGCCTGAGCCGGTAACGGCACTTGGCAGAAGACATTTTCGTCAGCTGCATCAGGGACGCCTCCTGTCCAGGACGTCTCGGTCGATTGGGGAGTTCCAATTCGTCTTCTTCGACTGTCAACTTTTCTACGATGCATAGCCGAACCGTACACATCCGCCCACCCCAGTTCCGAGCAGTCCATCCACGCTGGAACTCGGATAGCCATCTTCGCGATCATCACTCTCATAAAAAGCAAACGTCCCAAAAGAAGTCTCCCTCTCGACGGATCCCCGCAACCACTCTCATACGAACTCACCGTCCCCATCCGAGGCGTCCAACTCAAGGACTCCGGAACCCGATTACCCACTCTCATACACATCCTCGCCGCCTCTCAACACGAAAAGAGTCGTGCTGCATTGCCTTGTTGCCTGTGCCGCCGGGCGAGATAGTTGAGGAGAGCTGTGATCGTGAGGTTTGGGGCAGAGGTGTCAGTTGGGTAGGAGTTTGTGGCTGCTGACGAAGGGCACGATGATGGGAGGTTGCAGTCGAGGTTGAATTTTTGGGGATTGGCAGGGTGGAATTAACGACAACGATGTGTTAGGGCTGGGGCTTGGATCGAGTGGGGTTGTTGAACCTGCACCGCAGACGGAGGTGGTGGGAAGAGCGACACTCCCTGAGATCTGCTTGGCCCTCGTTAGCCCCTCCATGTCTTCCACCTCTGTCATAAAGGAAGGCTACGAGACCGACAAAACGTTTATGACGATTGGTAGTCTCGAGTCATATTCGTCACATTGGACCAAATGGAGCGATGATGACGACGAAGAACTGGAACCTTCATGACCACTCTCAGAAAAAAGACAACAAATGCATCCAATCCTTCACCTCTTCTCGTTCCAAGAAAACTCACTCCCAAAGACGTTTGGCAACGGGCTACCTCGACAACAACAACTCCTCGCCATCGCCTCCTCATCTCAAGCCTACCATGACCTCTCCCGCGGGCTGATCTGTCCCACACAGGATCTTCAACATCGCCACATCACAACTCTGCGATGGGCTCTACCCCTTGAACGAGAAGCTCCGTGCTCTCATGGGAAGGTCTGCCACAGACAATAAGATTACCCTGAGGGTGGATGAGACGGTGTGGGCTATGGCGTTGGCGGTGGCATTTGTAACGAATAGGCCTGCGCACACGCACAGGAAGGAGTTGTTGAATGTTATTATGTTGAAGTCGAGAGAGCTTTCGGGGAGGGTAGCTGGGAGTAACGAGTTGGCTAGGGCGAGGGGGATTATTAGGTGGTCGGGAGGGGGGTTGTTGAGTGTTTCTCGAGGATGCAGGTGTCAGAGAAAGACTCCTCGCATGAGAACAAGCGTTCACGCAACCTTGTTATCAACAAACAAGTCGATCTGCGAGCCTCTACTTACAGGTCTCTAGACTAATGAGCTAGTAGAAGCTAGCATAGACTTGTTTTCTAGCTAGATCAAAGTGAATGAACAGAGCTTGGTCAGGGGAATCCGCGATGTCGAAAGGGTTGAGTAGCTCGTATGTTAAAGATGGGCTCAAGTTCGACAATACATGTCAAACTCTACCCAAAAGGTTGTGTGCTCCTACATTTGCTGAGTCCTGAATAGCGTCTGTTGAGTTCACAAGATCAGTCAGTTTGACACGGACAGAAGATGCCGGAACATAGGAACGAGGCGCATTTCTCCCTGGATGAGCGACCAGGTCTGATAGTCTCATTTTAGTCTAATCCCGACCATTGACAGGACCCAGGATCAACAAAACAATTTGTCAAGTGAGAGCAATTCAAGCGAACCGGTAGTGGCAGTCGGACTTCAAGTCACGATGAGCCACATACCCTCGGACTACTACTCATTCTTTCATCTCTGAGGTGTCTTGGTGACAGAAACATTGACAATCCAGAAATCATTGGGACTGTCACCGGAGTGCTACCATGATGATAGTCTAATGAATTTTTGATATTCATCATAACAACGAACCACGAATTCCAATGAGGACAGAATAAATACACGGAAACAAAGATTTTGCTACAGTGAATACCAGTTCGGTTCGAAGCTCGGCGACATGGATAACCCAACAAGGACTACACATTTTCCCGGGAAACTAACACCCACCCGTCAGAAACCTCTTCTGTACTGGTGGCTTTCGGCACATTCACGCTTCCGTCGGGTGTATTGTCTGAGTGCTTTTGTGAGGAAGATTCTCAACGCTGGGCAAAATTAAATAAATACATACAGAATTTGTTCAAGAACCCTCTGACCCAGTGAATCGGGGTCATCATGATTTCCTTTGGTGTTGGCACCATACACGCATCTTCAGATTCGAGTTCCTTAAATCTAGTAGTATCGTGAGGATCACCTGAGTAAGAAACATCAGCGGTGTTGGTTTGGGGAGAGAAAAAGCGACGTACCGGGTACCAACTCGGGATATCCATGCTCTTGGGCATATTGCTTTCCATCCAAGGCGCGATTCTTCTGGTGCAGTAGTTCCCGAACATCTGCATACTCGTAATCACACCATTTGGTCCCAATCAATCCCCGCACTCTCAACTTAGGGATCCTCAACCTCTCCCAATCCTTCTCCGCTATTTTGTCCCTTCCCTGTGGGTCATTAGACCAGTAGAATATGTTTTGAGAGGGTGAATGGCGGAAACAGTGTAGGCCATTGATGAGCTCGGTGTGTAAAGGCCAAATGAATAGGTATGCGGGCTTCGGACGTGTTGTGGGGTCTTCACAGAAGATGCCTTTGAGGCGGAATCCGACTTGATTGATATAAGCTGAGCAAGTGGGGGAATTCAGACAAGAAAGTCAGAAGTGTGTGAAGGAACACTTACCAACATCCTGCATGTCATGGCAGCCATCATAGAAGGGGAGGGACTGGCAGAGATAGGCAACACGAAGGTCGTTGTTTGGGATGCGCAAGCCAAAACGAAGAGTCACGTTGACATTGCCAGTCTTTTGAAAGGAGAGGTCTACTCGCCCTGGAACTGAAAAGGTCAGCAATAGAAAGATGGATTCAAGTGGTGGACATACCCAAGTTAGAATAGCTGGCTTCAACGTCGGGGCTGTAACTCTGGCAAAACAACTCGGGTGAGGGAGTGGAGGGAAAGTGGGCGAGGATTCCGCGTCTTTTGCGTTGGACAATCGCTCCAAACGTCAATAGACCATTTTGGGCCCAGTTTGACAGATCGGTGATCCAATACCCTCCGCGTGCCGCAATCAGGTACAGAAAGTCGCCAAGGTTTTTTTCGACGTGGGCAATGATTTCGGTAGGGTTGAGTTGAGGAGCAGTGTCTTGACGAAGTGGGGGCAAGCGGGTGAGGTATGGTAGGAGGTGTTTTTCACTTGGTGGATTGAGGGAGATGTTAGCGGGATTGTATTGGCAGGTCAGTGTTTTCAAGTCAATTGACCAGTCCTCCCGACGATGTGTAACCTGTTTGCCATTATTGACAGGTCAAGGCTAAAAATAGATAAACTCACCGGAAATGTCAGAGCTTTGTCGTCGCGCAAAGATTGAACCGCATAGTTCTAAGGACATCACTCAGCGGGGAAGGGAAACTCAAATGATAGGCGTACATATATATGAACCAAGTAGTATACGACAATGCGATCCTTATTCCAGTACCAACTGACGGCCTCATTTGCATTCGTGAGGTCTGCTGCCTTTCAGCCCCCTTACTCGAAACTCCAAATGAGAAACTCACCATTATATGTCAACATTGTCATTGCATTCGACTCGGTCACCGCGAATACTTGAGTTAGCAACGCCGACCTGCAACGTCCCATGAATATGACTGACAGCAAAAAAGAAACTTCGCCGACTCACCGATGACACACTGCTGTCTGTAGGACGCTTTTCGCTATCTGCGGATGATCATTCGTATGATTTTGCCTCATTCATAACTCAACACCCACCTTCTTGAATAAATTTTGATCCTCCTCATCGACCGGCTCGAGGGTAGTCGCTGTGTATCTTCCCTGCCATCCAGATACCTCCGCGGTTTGTACCATCTTCTTCAATCTGACGACTTGTGACTCTGAAGATGTCGATGCTTCATCATCCGGCTTGACATTGACACTAAGGATCTTGGAAGATTGAAGGCGGAGGCAATGGATGTCGCTATCCATTACCACTCTGATCGTCTTTCCATTCTGCAGACAAGAGTTAGCCTCTTCGTGAATGTCAGCAGGACAAGACGACGCCTACCACAGTTATTCGGTCCCTCTGCAAGGTATGATAATTATTAGTAGTGAATGCATTTCCAGCTATATTCGGGAAGGTGGCATGGTCTCCGATAGTCAGGCCTTGAGCGTGGGGAAAGTAAGTAGCCATGTCTTCAAGATGGGGGAAGAAACAGGAAGGAAGCGGGTACGACAGAAGGTGTGAAGTGGGGGAGGGAATGATGGAAAGTGTCCAACACGACACACGTTATATGAGTCCAGCCTCACAGCTACCTCATGCTCTGCACGGGTCGTATCCTGTCGCATCTCCTCCGTATCTCCCATGAGCGCTTGCACCATCGCGGAAATGATCATAATATTTCTACAGCAGTGGCGATCCCGTGGTCAGTGCATTGTCAACTTCGAACATGCAGGGGAACGGCATCAACAACACTCCATTCATGCGATCGTGAAGTGTGTATTCGGGTCAACTGAACGGAAAGACAAAACATTCATGACCCATCCCACCGCACACAGCCAGAGAAGTCCACCCACTACGAATACCCACGCCCATATATTCGCAGCCCTGTCAGATCATGAACAACTTGACTCTGGAGGTGAACGAGGGACAACTCACCTCCAAAATTACACCACGTACTACCGTACACCGTACACGCAGTATCGCTCAGCCCATCTACGTTGCGCAGGATTCACATCCAATCGATCGATGACGGGGGGTGTTCCTACACATTTGATGCTCCAGATTTGGATCACCGTTGCAATACCGAGATCGCGTCGATGAGTTTCGTCCACAGAAAGTTCTGGTGACAATGTGAATGGTGTGAGTGACGAGTCATTCCTCCACGACTCGCATCCTCTTACCTTGATGTCTCCCAGTCCTATTTAGCCAGCTTTGTTCTCCTTCTCATCCAGAGATACTTTGGACCGTTCGCGAACATAATGTGCGTCACTGGTTATGGCGGTTTCCCGGAGATTCAATTCAGCTCACCACGTCGCCAAACGGGTACTCCTCTAGTACTCCTTGTCGTGTCGGAAGCTTCGTGAGATTGGGGACCTTGAGCTAGCGGACGAAGCAGATAGGAGCATTCCAGAACCAGAATTCCAGGGTTCCGAACTTGATTTCTTGACCAGCGCTTTAAGAGTGTCGTCGTCGTAGCCCTGGATCCCAAGTAACATACACAAGTTCAGTTTGGAGGTCGTAAACTTCGATTGCTAAATCCCCAGTCCTGTTTGTCGACCTTGTAACCTCGAGGGTGAGCGTAGAATCGACGTTGAACAGCTCGAATTGATCATCAAATCAATCCAGCGTGATTCGAACCCGGCTTGATCGATTTATTCCGTTGGTTTTAACTTTGTGACATTGTACATGGGAGGTTGTTGTGAAAAGAGACGAATTGCAGCACAACATGGTCGTTGAAAACCAACATTCGGAACCGGCGAGCACCGTCCCGGATAATTTGGAGTCACGGTAATTGAAATTCCGGAGTCTCGTTCCGAACCTCGACTCTCCAGGCTCCAGTCGTCTTGAGTCGGCATACGGTAGAGATATGTGTTCAGAATACACCTATCAACTGGATGGATGTATCGGCCAGGACCGAGTAGAAGTATGATTAACGTAGGTCACCGAGCAGACTGGGCCGTAGTAACCAAGGAATGTAGAATCATAATGGTCGCATAGAATACTACATCCTCGCAGCTGCGATTCTGACAGGCGAACCATGAAATTAACCATGCATCTCCCCACGCCAATGCCCTATCTAATGTTTCCAACCTCCGCTATTCCGTGTTTCTGGCGTCGACAACACTAGCATCGCCAAGGACCTCAGTCATTCCCATTCCCATTCCCTTCAACGCTCATGTGCAATGAAACCAATTGACCATGACTTCAGTGAACGCTCAGGCTGGTACATTGAAACCCATGAAGAACGTCCACGACCCCCGGCCACAGGACGTATACTCTCCTCGTTGCGAGCAACGGCCTATATATGAGTCTGAGGCCCAACATTCAAAGCTGATATTGAGGGGACAGATAAGGTGGATAAGCTCCTAGGCATAGCGTAGCACAGGTTAGACGATTCTCTGCCCACACGGGGCGCACAGGGGAACGATGGAGAAACAAAGGTGAAACATTGAAAATGAACCACGAAAAGATGAGAGAGGTAAGGAGATAGTGATCATCGAAAGGTGGACCATAGGTAGGGTCAAGGGAAAGGTGATTGTAAGAAGGCCAGAACGTAATAAGGACAGGATTGGTCTCGAGACTGAAATTAAAGACTCCCAGCGACATCCAGTAGAATAGAACGAACGGATTGCTCGACCACAGACCGTCTACCCTCTCCCCCCCGAATCAAAAGGTAAAAACAGCGAAAGCGAGAACCAAAGAAAAAGTCGTAAAGAGTTGAGTGAAAATGAAGCGATCGAATCGAAGGTGCGGCGTATAACACGCTGTAGGAAATGAACAATGCTGGCCATGGGACTCGGGAGGTAGAGGCCCGTTATCTAAGTCGCCGTGCCCTCCCAGATCATAGAGAATGGGTCCTCGGATATGTCGAGACGAAAAGGTGCAAAAAAGAGACCAAATGAGAGAGAAAGGGGCGAAAGGAACAAAATTTAAACTCACGGAACCACTGGGTACTCATATTGCCAAACGTGCGATTGATTTCTCTGTATCCTCCTCGAGCTCGAGACGTCTCCAACGCGGTATGATTCGGCCATTGTTGGTGTTACTCCCTCCTTCTGTTCATTGTCGTCCTGGGTCTCTCATCTCAGCTTCCCTCCTCTCTTTTCGCGCACGTCTGTAGTGGGGCCTGCAGATGTGGGGAACACCCAACTTTTAGCTGTCTCCGCGTCGAGTGTTTGGTGGTTATATGCTCTTTCTTTGGCTTATGACCTGAGATGGTCATACGTGGGTTGTCGGTCAGCTTTCTGTTGTTCTGAAGTCGAGAGCACGGGAAAACGCGAGAGAATGAGGAGAGAAAAAAGTAGGAAAGCTGGGAAGGCAGTGAGTAGATGAGCGCGGAGGGAGAGAAGCAGCCAATCGCCTGAACAATCACGTTCTCTGGCGCTGATCTTCATCTTACCTCGGAATTCGAGATACTACAGAAATGGCACTAGGTTTACAATTGCATGGTCTCGACGCCGAGCTTGCATGGCATCGATAGAAATGGGAGTCTTGGAAAAGAGTCTAATGTCAAACTAGTTGAATAAGATGTTTCTCCTAATCAAACCCCAGCCTTTGCGGGTGGCAAGAACTTGAGAATGTTGATGGAGGCGACGAGTAAGTGGAAAGAGTTCTAAATGTCACGAACGATGTCGATGAAAAAGCGTGAAGAATAATTCGAGGAGACACTGAACGGCACTAGCTGGTTGCTGGTTCATTCATATCGTGTTCGACGCCGAGCAAAGAGTTACTCGACTTGACATGGATAAAAGTGGCAAAGAGTCTGACGTCGAAAAACTAGAATGAGATGTGAAGAGACCTAGTGCAATGGTAGGACAAACGCGCCGTCACTACGTTTACAACTACATTGGTATTACATTCATATCGGACTCGAGGGAATGAAAACTGGAGGGTTCTGATGTCAAAACAGAAGAAAGGACGTCCATGTCATGAAGAAAATACGCACATTACTCAAAGTAGAACACACTTGGAAGCACCAGGCTTACGATAACAACAAATGACTTTTAGAAGGAACGTGATAGAGACGATATCGCTACACAGAACGGGGAACAAAGAAACGGGGATGCAAACGCCGGATGGTGATCTTCTCCTTCTCATCAGAGGGGAAGACACAGGCGCCGAGGTACCTCGCTCGACGCTGAGTCTAAGTTTGCCTAGAAGAACGCCAGAGTCAGGTACAATCAAGACGTCCGTGTCCGCATCATTCCCATTCCCCTCAACGCCCGACACAGCGAGTAATGAAACCAACTGACTCCGGTGAACGCTGGTACACTGAAACCCATTCAGAACATCCCCAACCAACCTCCATATCGGATGATGCGAACGAGGAGCCCCCTCACGCGAGACGAAACGCAAGGAAAGGTAGTTTTCAAGCCACTGTCGTCTATCGGTGAACTTTGTAGGGGGGAGGCAACCACAAGGATCCCACACCCAAGGGTCGTCACCGTAGACGTATTCGTTGTACGATCTACATTCCGTACAGAGGAGGCGGCGGAAGTAGCGGTGGAGTGCGGAGTGAGATTGGTGGATGAGGTGGGTTGTGACAGTTGTAAGGAGTTGGGTGCGGATGAGGAGGAGGATTTCCGCGGGTAGGATAGGAGGAGGATGAGCGATGGTGATGATGGCGTCGAGAGTGCGTGTTTCGAGGGAGAGGTAGGCGAGTGAGGCGTGCATGAGTTGGGTGGAGATCGTTGCGATCGATGGGTTGGTCGAGTCCATGGGAGAGTGCGGTGTTTATAGCATCAGAGTTTGGAATGGAAGCAGGTGATGTCGATGGATTTTAGACACTGTTTCTTGATCGGACTGAGTTGTTGAAGACACAAGTCAAGTCATCCACTGCAATCCCGACAGGAATTTGTAGAACTTGTCGTCGTGGGGGCAGTGTACGTTGTGGGTCAGCTCGAAGGGGGTGACGATTAAGTGACACCAATTGGATTGGTAGAAGCATGCAGACGCACTCCATGTAACATGGTTTGGACTGCTTCCTCCTCTTCTAAAAAGGCATCTGCATTGTAGGGAGGCCGTAGCCGGAGTAAGATCCTCTCTTCGCCATTCACATCTTTTTTGACTTTGAGTGAACGAATCTTCTGAAGAGAGTAAAGAGCTCACCAAGACTGATTTCAGTATCAATATACAGCTATGACATTGGCCGACAGCTGCCGACCTTGAGTCACCGAATAGGTTACGCTGGCCCAGAAAGAATTCTGCTGAACGATCCAATCGTGTTTCTTCATGATAGGCTTCACCAACGAAGTGATTCTTTGCAGCATAATAAGAGCATCGACAGAGCGTTTGAGGCTTTTCAGATGTGAGAGGGATTTGACGAATGACTCGGGCAAGGATGGTGGAAGTAGAGAGGAAAGCCGTGTAAGCGCTGGAACCACTGGAAAGTAGAAGACGCGTCGCGAATCGCGATCACGCCGTTACGTTTTCGGCACCACCCTGGCTTGTTTTCTTTCTTACCACCGTCACTCTTGCTGAATCACTCTATCAAGCATGTGGAACGAGCTCGAGGTTTTTAAACCTCCTACGACACCTGCGAAGTGCGTTCATGTGGACTTGAAGTGAGTCGACTGCTCCTTTCTCGAGCTATCAGTACTGAAGACCTCTGTGCAGCAGATATCGGCCCTGAAAACTCTCTCATTTCCCTGGCGTCCTCGAATGGACAAGAAAACCTTATTTAGCGCAAAGAGTTGGCACAGATCTCCTCCTCTCCCCCCCTCAACCCTGGCACTTCCCCTCCAACCCCCTTCCATCGAAGAAGAAGCAATCTAGCTCACCGAACAAATCTTCGAAATGGGCCATTTCTTCTCCCAACCACGTTTCCTCCACTAAAAGAACCTACACCGCATTCGACGTCGCCTCCAAACAAGGGTCTCTCCCTCCCGTGTCCAACTTGCTAGCTGAGAAGCTCCATGCGATCATAACGAAAGCGGCGGGGGATGGCAAACCGGTGTTGACGATGGGTGCTATCGACCCGGTGCAGATGACGCAGATGGCGAGATTTCAGGAGGTGGTATCTGTTTCAGATCTCTGGGTGGGCGTGTTCGAGTGTG